>JAVTVY010055395.1:0-29968 GCA_036873755.1 Hanleya hanleyi
AAGTAGTAGTATAAGGGAATTTCAATCCACATTTTTCCAGGGAGGTAACTCTTGGTGCCCTTGATTCCAGGTTAAAGTATAGGAAGCGCCCATGCACGCCTTTGACCTCTGTGGCGCATGTGGCGCCAGGTGGCGGTTACGTGGCGGTCACGTGGAGGTCAAAAGTAGTTCCGGCAACCTTTAACCTTTGTATTCCTCCGCGGTTTGGCGGTGATGCCATCACTTCCGCGGACAGAAAGTAGTCCCATGTCAACCAAGTGACTTCCAATGTTAATGTATACGGGGAATGCCTAAAAAGAGTATGGGAATAGACGTTTTGTGACCGGGGTGGGTCCCTAGTGGACCGACTGGGTCGAGTGAGGTGTCAAAGTGAAGCGCCCCTCGAGGGCCATTCAGTCATGGGTGGGTGCATGTAAAATTAGGATTTTTTCCCGAAAATATAAAAAGCGAAACACGGACTTTACCCCTAAAATAGGAGAAAACACCTATCAACTCTAGCCAAAAGGGCTAATATCGGTCCCCGGGCTTATCGGGGCCTGCCTATCAAGTCAATGGGGTGGGTGCATGTAAAATTAGGATTTGTCCCCGAAAATATAAAAAGCGGAACACGAACTTTACCCCTAAAATAGGGGAAAACCCCTATCAACTCTAGACAAAAGGGCTAATGTCGGTCCCCGGGCTTATCGGGGCCTGCCTATCAAGTCATTGGGGTGGGTGCATGTAAAATTAGGATTTCTTTCCGAAAATATAAAAAGCGGAACACGGACTCGTACAAGGGAAAACCCCTATCAACTCTAGCCAAAAGGGCTAATATCGATCCCCGGGCTTATCGGGGCCTGCCTGTCAAGTCAATGGGGTGGGTGCATGTAAAATTAGGATTTTTTTCCGAAAATATAAAAAGCGCAACACGGACTTTACCCCTACAATAGCGGTCTGTATGGGTATAGCTCCATACTGGCTATATGTGGGGATGGGTGGTCAATTTTTTTTTGTGGGTTGTGGGGTCTCGTTTTTCTCGTCTCGCCGAGAAAAACACAATGGGAGGGGTCCCGGAGCGAAGCGGTGAAATTTTTGGGAAAAGTCACCGAGGTCTGTATATAGGCCCATAGGCTGGCCATGGGGGTATAGGTCCAACCTGGGAAATTCACACACTTTCATTGTGATATGGGTTGCTTGGATTTTTTTTTCACGTCTCGTCATTTAGAACACGATGGGAAGGGTCTCGGAGCGCAACGGTGAAATTTTTGGACAAGCACCATATAGCCCATATAGTCCCATGCTGGCTATATGGGGGTATAGGTTCAACCTGGGAAAATCACACACGTTCATCAAGGGCGTCGCTACCCATGGTCCGTGTGGTGCGAACGCACCCCGCTTTTTGCCCGTGTATTGGAAATACGAAAATTATGTAAGATATCAAACCCCAGTTTAGCGTTAAAATACGCTAAAATACAGAAAATAAAGCGTAAAAATGTTTAATTTTCCGGCGGGGGCATGCCCCCGGACCCCCTAGAAAGGCACGCTCTTGGCGCGCATTCCTCAGATGGTGAAAAATGGGAAATAAGAACGGATCTACGGGGGTGGGAGGTATGTCCGGCAACCTAGGACCCCGGAGCTTCCGGGGCTTAGGCGGCCGCTGGACACTCACCTGTTGGTCTAACAGGATTCGCTTATCTTATCTTTGTGTAAATCAATCATATTCGTACGCGTATTGGTTTCTAATGTTCCATGGCGTAAAGGTCATCGTTTTGTATGTATTAAATAGAACTAGAAAGTCAAATGGATTCAGGCATGGTGTGTGATTTTTTTCACATCGATGTGTGCTTATAATTTATGCGAAACAAACGTGAAAATAGAACCATAAATCTTCATACATTATGGTCAGATTTATATCCGGGAAAACGCTTAGAACGCATCTCCGGCGATCTAGGAAGGTTTCGAAGTGAAACGATGAAATTTTTGGAAAAAGTTCACCGGGGCCTGGGTAGGCCCATATAGCTCCATACTGGCAATGGGGGTATAGGCCCATACTGGGTGAACGTGTTGGGGCCTAGGCGGCCCCTGGACCCTCGCCTGTTGAGCTGTGATAGTCGACCCCCTTATGAACTTTCGCTAGATTCGCACCCCCCTGTTTGAAATTCTAGTGACGCCCCTGTTCATTGTGATATGGGTTGTTTGGATTTTGTTTTTCTCGTCTCGTCATTTAGAACACGATGGGAACGGTCCCCGAGCGAAACGGTGAAATTTTTCGAAAAGTTCACGGAGGCCTGTGTAGGTCCATATAGCTCCATACTGGCTATATGGGGGTATAGGTTCAACCTGGGAAATTCACACACGTTCATTGTGATATGGGTTGTTTGAATTTGTTTTTCTCGTCTCGTCATTTAGAACACGATGGGAAGGGTCCCCGAGCGAAACGCTGAAATTTTTCGAAAAGTTCACCGAGGCCTGTGTAGGTCCATATAGCTCCATACTGGCTATATGGGGGTATAGGTTCAACCTGGGAAATTCACACACGTTCATTGTGATATGGGTTGTTTGGATTTGTTTTTCACGTCTCGTCATTTAGAACACGATGGGAAGGTTTCGAAGTGAAACGATGAAATTTTTGGAAAAAGTTCACCGGGGCCTGGGTAGGCCCATATAGCTCCATACTGGCAATGGGGGTATAGGCCCATACTGGGTGAACGTGTTGGGGTCTAGGTGAGCCCCTAATGGTCCTATGGTGTCGTATGAGGTCTTATTTTGAAGCTCTCGTGGAGCTTGTAATGTATCGACTAATGGTTCGTCCGTGTTCAATAGTCTGCGCATGCACAGTCTGGCCGTAGTATAGAAAGCAGGCATTTTTTGGGGGAGGGGTATGTGGGGGGGGGTGTTTGGGGTCGAGATGGACCACTATGGATCCAAATGGGTCGTGCAATGTGTCAAAGTGAAGCTTGTGTGGGGTAGAGTCAGAATGGCGTGTTTTAAGTGTCGCGTCAATCTGCGCATGCGCAGTTGGGTGGAGTAAGTAAAGTGGCCACTTTGGGGGTGGGTGGAGGTGTGTTTGGGGTAGAGAGATACCATCCTTGGTCCGATTGTGTCGTGGGAGGTGTTATCTTGTAGCTCTCGGGGTGTACATCCCGATTTGAGGGATGTCCATATCATCTGTGACGTCATCGGTGACGTCATCAGTACGAGTAGTGGCGAAAATGGGCATTTTGGGGCAGTGAAGGAAGGTATTTGGTGTAGAGATGGACCATCCATATCTGTCACGCATTATACCATATCTTTGTTGTGTTATACCACCTCTGTCCTGCATTATACCATATATGTCCTGTATTATACCATACCTGTCGTATGTTATACAATATCTGTCCTGTATTATACCAAATCTGTCCTGTATTGTACCATATTTGTCCTCTATTATACCATATATGTCCTGTATTATACCAAATCTGCCATGTATTATACAGTATCTGTCCTGTATTATACCAAATCTGTGCTGTATTATACCAAATCTGTGCTGTATTATACAATATCTGCCCTGTGTTACACCATATCTGTGCTCTATTATACAATATATCTCCTGTATTATACAATATCTGTCAAGTATTCTGCAATATATGTTCTGTATTATACCAAATCTGTCCTGTATTGTACCATATATGTTCTGTATTATACCATATCTGCTCTGTATTGTACAATATTTCTCCTCTATTATACCATATCTGTGCTGCATTATACCATATCTGTCCTGTATTGTACCATATATGTCCTGTATTATACCAAATCTGTGCTGTATTATACAACAATATTTGCCCTCTATTATACCATATCTGTGCTGTATTATACCATATCTGTCCTGAATTATACCATATCTGTGCTGTATTATGCAATATCTGTCCTGTGCTATACAATATCTGTCCTGTATTATACCAAATCTGTCCTGTTTTGTACCATATTTGTCCTGTATTATACAACATATGTTCTGTATTATACCAAATCTGTGCTGTATTATACAGTATCTGTCCTGTGTTATACCAAATCTGTGCTGTATTATACAGTATATGTCCTGTAATATACCAAATCTGTGCTGTATTATACCATATCTGTCCTGTATTGTACCATATATGTCCTGTATTATACAGTATATGTCCTGTATTATACCAAATCTGTGCTGTATTATACCATATCTGTCCTGTATTGTACCATATATGTCCTGTATTATACAATATATGTTCTGTATTATACAATCGGATAGCCGTTGTCGTGAATAACAACAAGTTTATTATCCCCAATGTTACATCATACCCAGGCTGGGGGAGCCGCCCTGGGCATGTTTAGTATGTTCACAGCAAAACAAATTGAAATATCAAACACCATGTTTTATTATTTAACGCACCGTCATATTAGGTACAAGTGTTTACTGAGCTCAAGTCAACGATCAGCATGTAGACATATAGAGTATGTACGGCATGTTATGGTATTCATCAGTGCACGGTTGACGCATTCAGCCGAGGGGGTCGGTCAGCTTGGTAACGAAAAACGTAACATTGGTCACACTCTCCGCTGTCCACTTGGTGTTGGGGCGTTGTTGTTGGGCCCATTCCAAGGGATCCACGGTGTCCAGTTTCTCCAGCATCGTCTCTAGCGACACCCGGTTAATGATGGTAAACGGTTGGTCAAATACCTGGATGTTACTGCTCGGGTAAAAGTATCGGACTTGCACTGTCTCCTTATGCTGCAGCACATAACCAAACGCCAGATTCAATTTGAAGGCCGTAGTTTGGCCGTTGAAGATGGCTTCCACGTAGCTACGTAGACGGGCGAGGTCGGTCAGTCGGAAATTGTAGATATCTTGAATAGGGCGATGACGGTTGAAACATTGCCGTATCATGGACCAATGGCGCCGATAGATGTCGCTGGATGGGCGTCCTGTAACAGATCGCTAGGAACATTTATGGGCTCGTCCAGAAAATGTTCGATGTTGTCAGGCGTATGACTCGAAACCGTAACGGTGGAGTCCGGCTGGATATCCAGGCTCTTCTGAACTGTGGGTATAGGCGGGCTCTCCGTCATCGCATCACCAGTGGCGTTCGTCTCCCCGGGCTCATCTTTACTGGGTCTGACCTTCCGCGGCTCCTCTTCAGTTCAAACCGTAGAGACGGGGCATGAATCAAACGCTGATGCCGTCTTAACTGACTGCGTCGTTTGAAGAGTTGACCACAATCCTTACATTGTTCCGTCGCGTCCTCGTGGAATGAGCGTTCGTGGCGCAGTAAAGGATCCTTCCGATTAAATGACCGTGCGCAGGTTATACAAGTATACCGTGCATCGTTGTGGGTGGAGGCCTCGTGGCGGCGCAAGTGGCGCAGACGAGTAAACTGCTTCTGCCAAGTTGTGCAAGTGAACATCTTGGTGGTTGACAGAGTGTCTGATGAAACGGCCAGGCCGCTTCCCTTTTATAGCACGCTAGCTGATGATCTATTTGTAGCACACTCAGTTCAACTATCCCAAAATCGAGGGCCGAGATGTACTGGCGTACGACTGAGCCGCATTGCGCGCGCGCGCGCGCGCGCGTTTGTGTGTGTGTGTGTGTGGGCTGTGGATTTTACATCCGGGATCTTGTCAACATCCGGGTTTCCAAGTGGGTTTTCCCATCGTTCCTCCGTCTTCCATCCGGATACTGTGGTTTTACATCCGTGTCCTCATCTTACATCGGTGTTTTTCATGAGCCGCATTGCGCGCGTGTGTGTGTTTGTTTCCATTCGTGCACAATGTAGAATTACGTTCTCTTCGAAAACTTCCTCTCATCGCATCAATATGCTCAGACCCATTCAATATAAACACAACCAAGAGACATCAACAACAACAGGCACATTGCGTAATACACGTTTTATTATCCTCACACCATCACCACCACCACCACCTGGCGTTGACGCCTTCAACGATCAGCATGTAGACATATAGAGTATGTACGGCATGTTATGGTATTCATCGGTGCTTGAGTGACGCATTCAGCCGTTGGGGGTGGTCGGTCAGCTTGGTAACGAAAAACGTGACATTGGTCACCCTCTCTACGACCCATTGTGTATTGGGGCGTTGTTGTTGGGCCGATTCCAAGGGATCCACGGTGTCCAGCTTCTCCAGCATCGCCTCTAGCGACGCCCGGTTAATGATGGTAAACGGTTGGTCAAATACCCGGATGTTATTGCTCGGGTAAAAATATCGGGCTTGGTCTGTGTCCTTATGCTGCAGCACATAACCAAACGCCAGATTCAACTTGAAGGTCGTAGTTTGCTGCGTAGACGGGCGAGGTCGGTCAGTCGGAAATTGTAGATATCTTGAATAGGGCGATGACGGTAGAAACAGTGCCGGATCATGGGCCAATGGCGCCGATAGATGTCACTCACTGGATGGTCTTCGTGTAACAGATCGCTAGGAACATTTACGGGTTCGTCCACGAAGTGTACTTTGCCCTCCACGTCGTACAAAATCTGGCCCAAGGTCTTGTCGTCGGAATTTGACTGTTGAATTAGGGCGACATCATCATCGGCCCTCGTGCGATGGGTGGGAGTTCCCCCTGTCTCGATATTGGTGTCTACAGGCTCTTCTACCTGTAAACGTGGCTGCGGAAGAGGGTGTCGTGTGCGTTGGTGTCGCAGCAACTGACTGGTCAGTTTGAAAAGCCGACCACATTCTTCGCATGGACGCTTGGGTACTTCATGGCGTGCACGTGTGTGGCGCTGTAAATGATCCGGGCGCTGAAACGGCAGTGTACATATCGTACAGTTATACCGGGCGGTTCCTTCGTGCTTGGTAGCCTCATGGCGGCGCAAGTCGTGCAGACGAGTGAATGATTTCGAGCACGTAGTACAAGTGAACATCTTGGTGGTTGACAGAGTGTCTGATGAAACGGCCAGGCCGTTTCCCTTTTATAGCACGCTAGCTGGTGATCTATTTTTAGCACACTCTACCCCAAGTCGAGAATCGAGACTGGTGTACTGGTGTACGACTGAGCCGCATTGCGCGCGCGTGTGTGTGTGTGTGTGTGTGTATGTGTGGGCTGTGGATTTTACATCCGGGATCTTGTCAACATCCGGGTTTCCAAGTGGGTTTTTCCCGTCGTTCCTTCGTCTTCCATCCGGGTACTGTGGTTTTACATCCGGGTCCCCATCTTACAGCCGGGTTTTGGACACCTGTTGACCTCAATAATTTGCATATGACCTCTGTGAGGTCACTTCCGCTTCCGTTCAGATGACCGGAACTGACCTTTGGTCCCTGCGCGCAATTTTTATCCGATATTGTTTTGTCAGCGCGTTTCATCAGACACTGTCAACCACCAAGATGTTCACTTGTACTACGTACTCGAAATCATTCACTCGTCTGCACGACTTGCGCCGCCATGAGGCTACCAAGCACGAAGGAACCGCCCGGTATAGCTGTACGATATGTACACTGTCGTTTCAGCGCCCGGATCATTTACAGCGCCACACACGTGCACGCCATGAAGTACCCAAGCGTCCATGCGAAGAATGTGGTCGGCTTTTCAAACTGACCAGTCAGTTGCTGCGACACCAACGCACACGACACCCTGTTCCGCAGCCACGTTTGCAGGTAGAAGAGCCCGTAGGCACCAATATCGAGACAGGGGGAACTCCCACCCATCGCACGAGGGCCGATGATGATGTCGCCCTAATTCAACAGTCAAATTCCGACGACAAGACCTTGGGCCAGATTTTGTACGACGTGGAGGGCAAAGTACACTTCGTGGACGAACCCATAAATGTTCCTAGCGATCTGTTACACGAAGACCATCCAGTGAGTGACATCTATCGGCGCCATTGGCCCATGATCCGGCACTGTTTCTACCGTCATCGCCCTATTCAAGATATCTACAATTTCCGACTGACCGACATCGCCCGTCTACGCAGCTACGTGAAAACCATCTTCAACGATCAAACTACGGCCTTCAAGTTGAATCTTGCGTTTGGTTCTGTGCTGCAGCATAAGGATACAGACCAAGCCCGATATTTTTACCTGAGCAGTAACATCCGGGTATTTGACCAACCGTTTACCATCATTAACCGGGCGTCGCTAGAGGCGATGCTGGAGAAACTGGACACCGTGGATCCCTTGGAATGGGCGCAACAACAACGCCCCAACACACAATGGGTCGTAGAGAGGGTGACCAATGTTACGTTTTTCGTTACCAAGCTGACCGACCACCCCCATCGGCTGAATGCGTCACTCATGCATTGATGAATACCATAACATGCCGTACATACTCTATATGTCTACATGCTGATCGTTGACGGCGTCAACGCCAGGTGGTGGTGGTGGTGGTGTGAGGATAATAAAACGTGTATTACGCAATGTGCCTGTTGTTGTTGATGTCTCTTGGTTGTGTTTATATTGAATGGGTCTGAGCATATTGATGCGATGAGAGGAAGTTTTCGAAGAGAACGTAATTCTACATTGTGCACGAATGGACACAAACACACACACGCGCGCAATGCGGCTCATGAAAAACACGGATGTAAGATGAGGACACGGATGTAAAACCACAGTACCCGGATGGAAGACGGAGGAACGATGGGAAAACCCACTTGGAAACCCGGATGTTGACAAGATCCCGGATGTAAAATCCACTGTCCGGACACACACACACACACACACACACACACACGCACACACACACACACGCGCGCGCGCGCAGTCGTACGCCAGTACATCTCGGCCCTCGACTTGGGGATAGTTGAACTGAGTGTGCCAAAAATAGATCACCAGCTAGCGTGCTATAAAAGGGAAGCGGCCTGGCCGTTTCATCAGACACTCTGTCAACCACCAAGATGTTCACTTGCACAACTTGCCAGAAGCAGTTTACTCGTCTGCGCCACTCGCGCCGCCACGAGGCCTCCACCCACAACGATGCACGGTATACTTGTATAACCTGCGCACGGTCATTTAATCGGAAGGATCCTTTACTGCGCCACGAACGCTCATTCCACGAGGGCGCGACGGGACAATGTAAGGATTGTGGTCAACTCTTCAAACGACGCAGTCAGTTAAGACGGCATCAGCGTTTGATTCATGCCCCGTCTCTACGGTTTGGGCGACAACTTTCCACTGAAGAGGAGCCGCGGAAGGTCAGACCCAGTGAAGATGAGCCCGGGGAGACGAACGTCACTGGTGATGCGATGACGGAGAGCCCGCCTATACCCACAGCTCAGAAGAGCCTGGATATCCAGCCGGACCCCACCGTTACGGTTTCGAGTCATACGCCTGACAACATCGAACATTTTCTGGACGAGCCCATAAATGTTCAAAGCGATCTCTTACAGGACGCCCATCCAGTGAGTGACATCTATCGGCGCCATTGGTCCATGCTACGGCAATGTTTCAACCGTCATCGCCCTATTCAAGATATCTACAATTTCCGACTGACCGACCTCGCCCGTCTACGTAGCTACGTGGAAGCCATCTTCAACGACCAAACTACGGCCTTCAGATTGAATCTGGCGTTTGGTTATGTGCTGCAGCATAAGGAGACAGTCCAAGTCCGATACTTTTACCCGAGCAGTAATATCCAGGTATTTGACCAACCGTTTACCATCATTAACCGGGTGTCGCTAGAGACGATGCTGGAGAAACTGGACACCGTGGATCCCTTGGAATGGGCCCAACAACAACGCCCCAACACCAAGTGGACAGCGGAGAGTGTGACCAATGTTACGTTTTTCGTTACCAAGCTGACCGACCCCCTCGGCTGAATGCGTCAACCGTGCACTGATGAATACCATAACATGCCGTACATACTCTATATGTCTACATGCTGATCGTTGACTTGAGCTCAGTAAACACTTGTACGTAATGTGACGGTGCGTTAAATAATACAACATGGTGTTTGATATTTCAATTTGTTTTGCTGTGAACATACTAAACATGCCCAGGGCGCCTCCCCCAGCCTGGGTATGATGTAACATTGGGGATAATAAACTTGTTGTTATTCACGACAACGGCTATCCGATTGTATAATACAGAACATATATTGTATAATACAGGACATATATGGTACAATACAGGACAGATATGGTATAATACAGCACAGATTTGGTATAATACAGGACATATACTGTATAATACAGCACAGATTTGGTATAATACAGAACATATATTGTATAATACAGCATAGATTAGGTATAATACAGGACAGATACTGTATAACACAGCACAGATTTGGTATAATACAGAACATATATTGTATAATACAGGACAAATATGGTACAAAACAGGACAGATTTGGTATAATACAGGACAGATATTGTATAACACAGGACAGATATTGCATAATACAGGAGAGATATTGTATAATAGAGCACAGATATGGTATAACACAGGACAGATATTGTATAATACAGCACAGATTTGGTATAATACAGCACAGATTTGGTATAATACAGGACAGATACTGTATAATACAGGGCAGATTGGGTATAATACAGGACATATATGATATAATAGAGGACAAATATGGTACAATACAGGACAGATTTGGTATAATACAGGACAGATATTCTATAACATAGGACAAGTATGGTATAATACAGGACATATATGGTATAATGCAGGACAGATGTGGTGTAACACAACAAAGATATGGTATAATGCGCGACAGATATGGATGGTCCATCTCTACACCAAATACCTTCCTTCATGCCCCAAAATGCCCACTTTCTCTACTACTCGTACTGATGACGTCACCGATGACGTCACAAATGATATGGACATCCCTCAAATCGGGATGTACACCCCGAGAGCTACAAGATAACACCTCCCACGACACAATCGAACCAAGGATGGTACCTCTCTACCCAAACACACCTCCACGCACCCCCAAAATGGCCACTTTACTTACTCCACCCAACTGCGCATGCGCAGATTGACGCGACTTGCACTTAAAAACACGCCATTCTGACTCTACCCCACACAAGCTTCACTTTGACACATTGCACGACCCATTTGGTCGCATAGTGGTCCATCTCTACCCCAAACACCCCCCCCACATACCCCTCCCCCAAAATGCCTGCTTTCTATACTACGGCCAGACTGCGCATGCGCAGACTATTGAACACGGACGAACCATTAGTCGATACATTACAAACTCCACGAGAGCTTCAAAATAAGACCTCATACGACACCATAGGACCATTAGGGGCTCACCTAGACCCCAAAACGTTCACCCAGTATGGGCCTATACCCCCATTTCCAGTATGGAGCTATATGGGCCTACCCAGGGCCCGGTGAACTTTTTCCAAAAATTTCATCGTTTCACTTCGAAACCCTTCCAATCGTGTTCAAAATGACGAGACGTGAAAAACAAATGCAAACAACCCATATCACAATGAACGTATGTGAATTTCCCAGGTTGAACCTATACCCCCATATAGCCAGTATGGGACTATATGGGTTATATGGTACTTTTCCAAAAATTTCACCGTTGCGCTCCGAGACCCTTCACATCGTGTTCTAAATGACGAGACGTGAAGAAAAAAAATTCAAGCAACCCATATCACAATGAACGTGTGTAAATTTCCCAGGTTGGACCTATACCCCCATGGCCAGCCTATGGGCCTATATACAGACCTCGGTGACTTTTCCCAAAAAATTCACCGCTTCGCTCCGGGACCCATCCCATTGTGTTTTTCTCGGCGAGACGAGAAAAACGAGACCCCACAACCCATAGTAACACCCACAAAAAAAATTGACCACCCCTCCCCCCATATAGCCAGTATGGAGCTATACCCATACAGGCATTTTCCCTTATATTGTATAATACAGACCTCTATTGTAGGGGTAAAGTCCGTGTTCCGCTTTTTATATTTTCGGAAAAAAATCCCAATTTTATATGCACCCACCCCACTGACTTGACAGGCAGGACCCGATAAGCCCGGGGACCGATAATAGCCCTTTTGGCTAGAGTTGATAGGGGTTTTCCCTTGTACGAGTCCGTGTTCCGCTTTTTATATTTTCGGAAAGAAATCCTAATTTTACATGCACCCACCCCAATGACTTGATAGGCAGGCCCCGATAAGCCCGGGGACCGACATTAGCCCTTTTGTCTAGAGTTGATAGGGGTTTTCCCCTATTTTAGGGGTAAAGTTCGTGTTCCGCTTTTTATATTTTCGGGGACAAATCCTAATTTTACATGCACCCACCCCATTGACTTGATAGGCAGGCCCCGATAAGCCCGGGGACCGATATTAGCCCTTTTGGCTAGAGTTGATAGGTGTTTTCCCCTATTTTAGGGGTAAAGTCCGTGTTTCGCTTTTTATATTTTCGGGAAAAAATCGTAATTTTACATGCACACACCCATGACTGAATGGCACTCAAGGAGCGCTTCACTTTGACACCTCACTCTACCCAATCGGTCCACTAGGGACCCACCCCGGTCATAAAACGTCTATTCCCATACTCTTTTTAGGCATTCCCCGTATGCATTAACATTGGAAGTCACTTGGTTGACATGGGACTACTTTCTGTCCGCGGAAGTGACGGCATCACCGCCAGACCGCGGAGGAATACAAAGGTTAAAGGTTTCCGGAACTACTTTTGACCTCCACGTGACCGCCACGTAACCGCCACCTGGTGCCACATGCGCCACAGAGGTCAAAGGCGTGCATGGGCGCTTCCTATACTTTAACCTGGAATCAAGGGCACCAAGAGTTACCTCCCTGGAAAATGTGGCTTGAAATCCCCTGATACTACTACTTAGAGAAAGCGCATTTTCTAGTGCGCCAGCGTTTTTTTGTGTTTTTTTTTTAGGATCTAAGGGTTATTTGGGGGTCGAATATAGCTGGAGTAGCTAAAAAAGTTAGTAATGTTCGCACACGCTATATGTCGCCACACGGGTGTGTCCAATGCTGAAAATAACATAGGCTAAGGGATTCAATGAGAGAATAACAAAAGCAGATTGCATGTCAATCATTTTACCATACCCAATATTACACAATACCTAAGCTGAGGAGGCGCCCTGTGTATGTTTAGTGTGTGTTTTATCATCCTGGTCCCATTCTGGGTTATGAGTTAAAGCTATCGCCATCAAAGGATGATCCATCAAGTTGGTGACGAAAAACGCCACATTGGCCACCATCTTCTCGGTCTATTGAGTTGGAACACTGCTTCTGGGTCCATACTAACGGATCCGAAGCGTCAATTTGGACCAAAGCCGGCCCCAGCGAAGCACGACCCAAGCTAGCTATGACGAGTCGTTTGGGAAGATCCCCCTGAGATAAATTTTCTTGGCTGGTGACCAGATTCTGAGCCTGGGCGGAAAACGCTTTGGTTCGCACACGTTGGGATGGTTTTGTCCCAAGCCTGTAGTGCGACCCAACTGCATGACTGGATTCGGTTTCCCTTTGCGAACGTACAAGGCTGCCTCTTGGATGACGATCGTATAGTCGGGCGCTTAGCCGGCGGCCAGTAAGCAAATGATGGTATCGCACGCGTCAAGTAGCGATCTTGTATGAACAGGTCCGTACGTAGACATACCCTGAGATCCGCCGTTCGGCTGTTGGCTGTAAACCCCCGCCGTTTGACCCATCAGTCACTGTCGACTTTCTCCATGTGCTCTGAAGCCTCCCGGTAGTACAAGAGTGACATCAAGTGAGACTTTTTGTGCAGCCAGATATTGACTTGACCCACCGGGGCACCGTCCTCTAGATTCGTGCCGTCCCCATTGACAAATTTAGGTGTGGGCTGAAACCGTTCCGATTCGCCATCAGGTCGCACAAGGCCGCCAAGAACGCGGCGGGTGTGTGGTACTGACCTTGAGGGAGTGTAAAGGTACAGGTTTTGCTCTCGTAAAGGAATACGTACCACATCGTGTACTTTTGCACGTTTAAACACGTATACGGGTATTGGATATTCACCATGCCACATTACCATCGTTAAGTGAGATGTAAGGGGTGCAACAGTTGTGTAACGCAATGGGCTAAAGTGATGTTCGGTGACAGCTTGGCTGAGCTAATACTAGGCAGCGCGCGCGCGTTATCCGGCCGCACGCCTGCAAGATACATACGGTCTAATGGGAACACATCTCGGGCGAACACCCCTTGAAAGACCATACGTGTCCCTGGGTCATTCTCCAGCACGATGGTTATCTGGTCTGTATCCATGTTAGGTGGCAAAGTCACACAGGACGTTGCGCGCCTTGTCCACTTGAATGATGTTGTCAAACTCGGCGTCGCAGATCACATTGACGGTAGTCCCGAGGGCTCGTGCAAAGTGGATTTCCAACCGTAAATTGCCTTGCTTGGCCAGGGCCAGCTGATGGTCGTTCTCTAAGGTGGGGTCAGATCGAAACAGAACAACGTGTATCCGTTCGCGTAGTCCTCCCGACTGATCATATTCCCTTGGTTGATTTGACCGGTGGCTGTAAACAGGCTCTGATAGGCTCGAATGAAATTCCCGCGCCCAAAGTTCGGTGTTAAGGCCGTGGCTGGGACAATGTTGTCCGTCCACATGCAGGGCCACAAAATTGATGCCGAAATGTTGAAAGTCAAACGGGTTCTCTGGGTAGGCTCCGCTGAAACTAGTATTTTTCACACAGGCCAGGATCAATCGTTTGGGTAGTTCCCCCAGGAACAGGTTTTCTTTGTTGGCACTCATATTTCCAGCAGGCACAAAGAACACTTTGGTTTGCACACGTCGGATAGGGTACTGGGCTGGTTTTGTTTCCAAGGCTTTGATGTGTCCCAATTGAACGGCTGGATTCGGTTTCACTTTTCGGACATACAGGACTGCGTCTTGGATGACAATCTTATAGTCAGCTGCATGCCCTTCTACGTTTGTGGCCAGCAAGGCGAAGGTCGGAGGCGCCCGTATCATACAAGAGATATCATTCATGGGATGTTTCTTTGTTTATAGAGTTGCTTGAATTTCTCATTAAAAATATCTATGTGAAATTTGGCAACACAATATATCAGCAGCATATAGGTATTCCAATGGGTACTAATTGTGCATCCCTGTTGGCTGACCTGTATCTGTTCTCTTATGAATATGACTATATGCAGGCGCTTTCAAAAACCGATCCATTCAAAGCCCGTTCCTTCTCATTCACCAAACGCTATATAGACGATCTTCTCGCTGTGGATAATCGCTATATAAATGACGCAGTGAAGGATAGATATCCACCTTCACTGGATTTGAAGGAAACTACAGACAGCCCTACAGGCACATCATATTTAGATCTCTATCTCTATAAAAATGAAGCGGGCATTCTCTTCGTCGACTTTATGACAAAAGAGGTGATTACAATTTCGACATCGTAAACTATCCCTTTCTGGACAGTAATATTCCAGTGGGACCTGCATATGGCGTATACATATCTCGCTTAGTAGCATTTGCTAGATCCTGTGTTAAATGTGACGATTTTAATCAACGTCACAAAACATTGTTACAGAAACTTATAAAACAGGGCTATTCCACCAATCGCCTCCACTCAAAGTTTCTCAAATTTGGCGATACATATCGCATGCTGATAAAAAAATACGAACGTAGCGTGCAAGATCTATGGCGCTACGTTTCGTAACTTGTGTCTAATTCCGCTTAACCCGGGGCTAGGGGCCGTATGAACCCATGTACTTCAAGATTCTCATGGTACTCATATGAACAGTCACAATCAAAGCGTGGCTGAGATACATCATTCTTTAGATGACGACTTTACAACGAATTATGGATTAAGAATACTGATCAGCGATACGGATTTGATATTTTTGGAACATCATGATGTCTTGCCGGCATCATTGAAAACTGTTGACCGCTTCTCTCTTGCAGGAAACAAGCCTATGTTTATGTATACTATGATTGTCTTTTTGAATTTGGTGCTAATACTGTTATATGGAATATGGAATAGGTCTTTGGATTATGGACGCGGATATTCTCTAATGGACGACGACTGAATTATGGATGACGGACTAGACGCTTGTAATTGATCAAGGGTGGTTTTTTAAAGGAGTGAAAAGAAGGTGCCCGTTGTTGTGGTGTTTTGGGGGTGACTCCGGTTCCCACTCGGCTTCCCAAGAAGGTAGTGGGCCACTCGGCGATTGCTGGGTCCGCTGCATCCAGGCCCAGCGCTGGGGGTTCTCCACCAATTCCTGTGGTACATGCATGTCTTTCAAGCCTTGAGAGAAGACCTCCCATCCACGAGGATCCGTGTGCGACCTGCGTTGACGCATCAGGTCATTCACTAAATCCGGCATGCGGGTACCGTGGACCACCTGATTTTGTACCAGTAGTTCGCCTTTATCATTCCAAGTCATGTTAGGATTCTGTTTCATCCGTTGTAATACCAGCCCAGCTTGTTTCTTGAACGATGCAGGTACACTCTTCAGGACTTCATCTTCAACCCACTGCGGGGCTGTGGGTGGTACCCCTGGTAATGGCGGCTGTTGGAGCGGTGTTGAGGTCGGCGGTGTGTCGCGTGGTGGTAGTGGTGCTGGGGTAGAGAGGGTTTTGTATTGATCCATGAACGTCATGTACCGTTGAAGCGTCTGATTGTACCGTTGTACTTTCTCACTGTCGCTTAACCCCGGTCTTTGTAAGATCTGTTGCATCTCTTCATCGAGCGTGTTTATGGTCTTCACCGTAGGTGGGACAGGCTAGGGTGATTGGAGGTTTTGAAGGAGCCGTGGTTCGACGAGGACCATTTTTTTCGTGTGGTTCATTGTCGGCCGAAGAGTCCATCCAATACTGGACCCAACACGGAAGCGGCCAACGGTGCTAAGATGGCCCCGAGAAAGCCGCCTTTCTGTAATACCTTTTTCTTTTGTGTTTGAGAGACTCGCTTCTGGACTAGGGTTCGGAGACCTGTCTTATGCTTGGTCAACTTGGTCTTCTGAGCCGGAGTCAGTGGTACGTTGCCTTTTAACAGGTTGTACCCGATCTCGCACAGACAGCGTACAAGGTCAGGATCCGCACCGCGTACAATGGTTCGGACCAACTAGGGTGGGGCCGTCCTCAATACACGGAGCGTCGGGGCGTGCTTCCGTACTCGCGCAGACATCATGTACAACTAATGCTAGAAGCCACAACTCTGCCCTTTTTATCCTTTTGCGGGCTACCTCCTGAATATCGAACAGAGACAAAGTCAACCATGATGTGGTATTAATTCTTTTTATTATCCCCATCATCAAACACACACACCCCAGCTGGGGGCGCCACTGTGGGTGTGTTTACATTATTTTTGCATGTAAACGTGGTGGATCTCTCCGGAAAGATTCCGGCTCGTAGTCGAAGGTGATCAGGGGTGGCTTGCTTGAGATCGAAGAGCATATACCCGTGCTGAGGGGTTGTCGCATCTTTAAAGGCTTCCAACGCAAACGGTGTGCGACCGGGATACATCTGTCTCGCCAGGTGCAGCAGTTGAGTGGTATCTCTCGGGTTTTTGAAGAACACCAGGTAGTGGGCATTTAAGTTGATGTTCCGATGTTCTTTGTTTTTACTGAACAGATTCTGCACAATGTAGATGATGCTGAGCCGTCGATGATGGCTGTCTTTGGTAAAGATTTGGGTGACCCGCGCATCCGTCTCCGCCATGAGATCATCCAGAACCACCAAGGTGTCGGGTTCCAAATCGGCCAGGTTAGGTAGGCCTTCCACGAACGTGATATAGGGCATTGCTGCATACGCTGCCTGCCATTCTCCATAACACCACACGACTCGGGCAATGGGTGGGGTGATCATGCTGTCGGCGTGTTGAAGGAGCTTCCTGGCGAAGTGCGTTTTGCCGGAGCCCGTCGATCCTGCGATGACGCAAGTGAAGGGATGCTGCCACCGAGGGTCCATGGTTCGAGCTGTATGCGCTGTCGTGGTAACCCGCTCTTGTAAATTTGATACGAGTGAACTGGAGTGGTGGTGGGTACAACGTCGGTCGTCGTTGTCGATGAGCGTTCACTGTGAGTGATGAAATCCGGTGGGTTTTCAGACGTAGTGGGTGTACTTGGTGTAGGTGTTGACTGTATACTTGGTGTGGAGCTCGATGTGGCTTGTACGCGTGGTTTGGTAGTGGTGATGACTGGGCTCGTTTCGATCACGGAGGTGACTGCTGTAGAGAAGTTCTGTAGACTGGTTTGACTGCCACTCACAGCTGGAGTTCTAAGTTGGTTAAGTAGAGTGTTGAGATAGGCTACGTCGTAAAACACACCTCCGTACAACACACTCAGCAGGGTTAGCAATATCACCACAAAGCCCACTTGCGCTTTGCGCGTTTTGGGAGACGCTGTGTTCAGAGGCAGCTGCTGTTTGTCCATAGCACCGTGGTCGAACGTGGAATGAAGGATGACGGTAGTGGTGTCTGGCTTTATAGTCGTTTCACCTGGTTGGCCGCGACCCAGGAATTGAAGGAACTGGGCCAGCCTTGCCATTTGACGAAATGAAACAGTTTGCCACGTCGATGTTCCGTTTTCAAAATCTGCTCCACTGTGTAGTAGCCTTGCTTTGTTTTTACGACAGGCTGTAATTCCGTCTCGTAAAACGTCCCTAGCAACGGTTCCCCTTCAAGTTCATAGACTCAGGAAGTGCTCATCGCTCCAGTTGGGCATGTAACTTATCTCAAATTGACCTTTGACTTTACTGATCCGTACAGGGTCCCCGACCTTGAACACCTCCTTCGGCGTACGCTGCGATTGCCTGGGGTACAATACACGCCGGACTTGGGCTTCATTGCGTTGGGTGACGGTAATGGGGGCTCTCTCTATAATCCGGTGATAGGCTCGATTGTATCCACTCACAAGTTTCGGGAGAACATCGATGTACCGCCTTGTATTCTTATAGGTGAAATATTTATACATGCGGCCTTTGAATGTCCTGTTGAACCTTTCTACCACGGAAGCCTTGGTCTCTGGGCTTTCAGAAACTGTTCGAACGGTCTGTTGAGGAATTCAGTACCTTCGTCGGTTTGCAGATACAAGGGTTCGAACGGTCTGTTGAGGAATTCAGTGCCTTCGTCGGTTTGCAGATACAAGGGTTTGCGCCCGGTCTTGAAGATGTCCTTGAACGCCGCTATGAGATTCGCTCCTGTTTTCGTCCGGATGGGTACCACCCACGCATACTTCGACAGGATATCGATGCACGTCAAGATATACCGATTCCCATCGTTGTGTTTGGCAAAGGCGCTCATATCGACCAAATCCGCTTGCCACTGTGCATCTATTTCTCCCACGATGATCCGGTTCCGTAGAAAATGGCGACGGACAAATCGATGTAAGGTATAGGTGTCTTGTTTTTTTAACTAATCTCGGACTTGGGCACGTTGTATCCCCTGGGGTTTGGCCGCTCGATAGAGAGTCGACAATGCACTATAGGCAGCCGGACTGTCGGGACTGTAGTATAAGTTATCCAACACCTTTTGCCAGCTCTTCATGGTGACAAATGATGATGGACCCTGGCTCTATCGTTTATTTATAACGGTATGTCTTGGGCCGGAGTTTCTTTCTGATTTTCTTCGTTGGCTTCTGCCAGCATATTGTTACGCTAAAGCGATAGCAATTCCCGGTAGTTTAGTCAGTATATTTAAATGTCCACAGGTGTATCCCATGTATGGCAAGTTTGTCAGGACTGGCCCATAACATGTACACCACAACACAATTCTTGCTGGCTTAATTCACACAGTACATCACAGGTAGCTTCGCTCACCTGAGATCGACATTCAAATATAAATGCTGAATAGAGAGATAGTCGAAGGATAGATAACGTTATCAACCAAGTTAAGGCAGTATTGAGATCAAATGAACATGGGTATGGTTTATTCTCCATAAATTCAAGGTACCAGCTGTACCACCATGAAATAATTCCTTTGTAATGTAATTCACTTAGAATTTGCATCTACGGAACACAATCATCAAGTTTGAGGTATACAGGATACCAATCCTCTCATTCAAATATTTTCCACATAGGGAACATGCAAATGGCTTCCCTATAATTCTTACCCGTGAGGCTAGGCGCCAGTGCAGATCACAGGGTTGAGGCTATATGTAATCACTGTACTTACACTCCCATGTCTCAGTGTTGGACCCATGCTTGAATGGGGAAACTCTACCCGGTTTTTCTAGGGACCCGACTTTTCTAGGGACCCGTCTTTTCTAGGGACCCGAATCTTCTAGGGACCCGACTTTTCTAGGGACCGACCCGACTTTTCTAGGGACCCTACTTTTCTAGGGACCCGGTTTTTCTCGGGACCCGAATTTTCTAGGGACCCGACTTTTCTAGGGACCCGTCTTTTCTAGGGTCCCGATCTCGGAAAACTCCCGCTATGATCTGAAGAGGGAGGGACTCGGAAATTCCCAAAACATCAGTTAGCAGTCGGGCATGTGTACATCATCTGATATATATTGCCATTGTATTTTCCGTCTGCATTCGATCGTCGCTGTCAGTCTTGTTTATGCCGAGTGCGCTTCACCCCAAACTATCGGGGCTCTCTACCCGTGTATTTTCGGGGTTTGCTCTGACGTCTTATACTGGCGACTGACATGCACTCATCTACTTTATTTTGACATCCATACATGGGTATGGCTTCCATACCATCTCAGTGGCAATATATAATCACGTCTCATCGACATCATACCTGGGAGCAGGTTTTTAAAAGACATCTGACATCTTCGGTTGCCCGTCTCCGAGTCCCTGATTTTCCAACACTCCGGCCTTTTATACCCTCCCGCCAGAGCCTCATTCTCAACTTTAGCGCATAGCCTCCGAACCAAGAATATTCTTTTACAGTTATTAAACTCTCCTTATTATTACCACTTTGAACAACAATATAATTCGAGAATATGATAAACATACTTTACACAGAATCTGTCAAATACTTGTACTATAACGCCGTTCAAACAAAACAGAACAACAAAGTTCGGGTTCAAGAGTGTCGCTGCCAAATTTCCATGATGGAAGTTTACGACGAACTTTTCAAGAGAAATACAATCTCAACTCATGAAATACAGCTAGTCAACGACGATCTAGAATCTGACAACACTTGACCGGTTCCATAAAGGTATACTAAGACCAGTAAAATGTGAAATCCAAACTATGAACAGTTAAAATAGATAAAATCCATACAAACAGTACGTTCTAAAAATAGCATTTCCAGCTGATATGTGATCGGGCGACCAGATTTCAACACTAACATATAGCTGGACATAAAGCTTCATAACTGAATGTATACTATACTATACAAACGCGTACATGCTATGGATAATCACAATAACATTAACTTGAAAGCACTATAACTCATTTATAGTAATTCTGAACAAAAACACTGAAAATTCGAAAAATATCTGCATGTATAGACTATACAAATGCAGCATAAACAGTGTTAAAAACACTACCGGGTACCGTACTCGTCTCACTACCCCCCACTTAAGTGTACACCGTCCTCGGTACACTAAATAATTACTAAGACGACATCGGTTTGTCACAAACATATAAAATTCGCCGGTAATAAATCAACACTTTAAACCGAGACTGTTCTCATATTGATGTAGCTAACACTTCAGTATGCAAATCTGTTAAATGCACCACAGCTTAAATAAATACTTTTGTACCTCTACATGTACTAGTTACCATTCAGCTACAGCAAACCCAATAGCGATGAACAAATCTCAAGATACAAGCATATCTGGCATATTTCCAAAATACAATTCTATAAATCAGGATTTATTTTACTTTTAGATTTCAAATACACCAACAAAATATATGCACACATGTACATGTACTACTCTACAATACATAAGGCCTTTTTTTTTTTATTAATTGGTTTACGGATTTTTCTGGCAAAAATGTCCAGATGGAGGATGGAAAAAAATAAAAATAAAATCAAGCCTCCACACTTTATTTATTTTTACTTTCTGACAAACTTCTTAGACACGAGAGGGCGGTCAAAAAAAAATGATATGTCAAATCCAGGTAATAGCCAGTGTAATAATTACAAGACATTTACCAAAAGATCAATGACGGACGTTTCCTTCAACCAAGCGACAATATCAGTCGCTTTGCGTGAAACCAACATTTCAATAGGGGTGTTGACAGGACAAATCTTGTTTCCTGCTGTTATTTTGGACAGACAGGCCGGCAGATATGTCGTCAGTTGTCACTGATCTCCTTCAAGACCAAGTCCCCCACCGTCCCAGCAGTTACTGGACCGACAAAGCCCTTCAAAAGGACGGTCGCGTCCTGTCTAAGAGTCAGTGAAAACCACCGCGAAGCCGAACCCGCCATCTTGGCTTCAAACACTGCGCCGTTGAAATGATGTCATGTCTGGCCCCCGAACTACAGCCGAAGGTAACATGGAAGTCGGAAACCACCACCACTGTAACCAAGGGAAGTAACCCGCCTCCAAGACCAAGATGTCTGCAGAGTGTGAGAGTGTTGAACTCGTGCGAACTCGAGCGTGAAGAATTTATATAAGATGTTTTACGCACAGCAAGTATTAAAATGAGACCAATATTGCGAATTTTATGTTTTTATTCTTCCGACAGAGAGGTCAGCAAATGTGACACGTCGGCGGATACGACAGAAATAAAAAAAAAATCGAAAATCCAATTTTATTTTTATTTCACTTTTGGCAAAATGAAGGTCGGCGGATCCGTAAACCAATCAATAAAAAAAAAAGGCCTAAGATGTTAAGTTACATGTACTGATATGTTAACTCACTAATTCTTTGTATTTCAATTTCTGTTTCGGCCTGTTCTCTGTTCTTGGTCCAGCTAACAGTGGGGTGTTCCTGGTACCCCTTGCTGTTTTCTTCATCCTAAGATTAACCCCAGATCTCTCATTATAGTGTTCCATCCCACTGGTCATGCATGGACTTCCATTCTAAGAGTTCCTGGTTCTTCAATGGCCTGGTTCTACATCTCCAGTCTAAGAGTTTCTGGTTCTTAGACTTCAACAGATAGTTCCTTCAATTCCGATAACCACTAGTTTACAGATATCACATCTCTCTAACCAGTTTTGCACTTCATCTCTCACCTCCCACCAACAGAACCTCTGTAGTATCTTCTCTTGAGTTTTCTTTCTACCAATGTGACCCGCTAAAACAGAATTATGCATCTGTTTTAGGACATACTCTCTCAAAGATCTAGGGACTATAAACTGCCAACGCATCCCAGTAGCATCTCTGTCATCGAACCGTCTGAATAAAAGACCATACTGTCCCTCTAAATTCTTCCAACAGTTCCAATCACATTTAGTTGCAGAACTAGAGAGCTCAGTTCCATAGGGGCTCTTCCCATCCTCCATCCATCTCCAGATTGGAGCTATATCAGGGTCTTCTAACTGACGCTTCCATAGCATTGATGTAGAATATCCCTGTAACCATGCATGGAGTTTTCTTTACATAACGACTTCGATCGTTAACTTCACAACATCTACTTGTACAAGTATACACATGTACGACACCCTGTCGTAAAATATTGTGACCACTCGTCAGCAATGTCAATAAACGCATCCACCATGTCCACATGTACACCCACAGGGTATAAAGTTTCATCGGACCATGATCCAAGGTTTCCTCAGAACTCATCGGATAGTTCCCGGAACTATCTGAGTCACTGTCATCTAAACCTAAAAATGAAATCAAACTCAACATCCAAATGGTCATCCTTATTATAAGATGACATGTTATTTTGACAGATTTCCCCATGAAATCAACCATATCTCGCACTTTCTCAGGTATGTTACATCTGATATAACATGTATCTCGAGTCACATGACTCAAAGAAGTTTCTGCATCTAAACTATTTTCAGAATTATGAAAATCTCCCTCTCCCGAGATGTCGTATCTCAAAGAACACCCGAACAGACTCAGACCTCTATAATCCATAGGTTTACCATCAGTAGACGGAGACTCTTCAGTCCCAGACATCATCCAAGACAGCTCCTTTTCTGCAATTTTGGAGGATACATGATTAGAGATTTGGATATCTGACAGCCCTGTGTCTATGGCAGTAAACTTCCCATCTACTCCATTCAAATCTCCACGCTCATATACCTTTTTCTCTGTCTGCAACTCACGTCTAATTATCTCATCTTCAGGTAAACTAGTTGCATCGTCTGTTCTCGCAATAACCTCATTTTTCAGGCCAAATACATTTCCGTGGACCGCCTCATGGCCTGTTGAGTCGGTCCCCTGGTGTTTGACACATCCACCAGGGATACTGGGGGTCTATTCACTGCTTGTGAATTACAATTTACCATCCCTGCACTGTCGGATCTTGGGACAAATGGCTGTGCATTAACATTCAATTCACGTCTAAATTGATAGACACAGTTGCGTACAAAATGATTTCCTCCACAATTATAACACCCTGTGAAGTGACCCAGACCCTGCCCTGATGGCTGAGGTGTAACATCATTTTGCCTTCTAGGCATGCTAGGGGTATTCCTCTCTGGGATATTTTGACGTTGAAACTTGCCACGTTGAATTTCAAATTGATGTAACCGCTGCTCCATATTCTCCAACGTTTCTTGAAGTTTCCTCATTTCCACCAGGCACTCATTGGAGACAGCAGTACAGGTGTCTTCAGAATTTTTCCCCACTGCCGAATCAGCATTAACATTCTGATTTGTATCATTATACCCCGATCTCGTCTGCTGAGTGGCCCTCACACTTTCAATCTCAACATCACTCTCACTGTCATCAAACTTCACTACTCGTTCAGGTTTATGAGATTTCTTATCAATATCATTCTTCATCCTGCGAGTCTCCAGGAAGTTTACAACTTCATAGACAGCATTGTCTATATCTGAAGGTTCCTTTATATACTCTACTTGGAACCCAGTCTGTTCATCTATAAGGCCATCGAGAAATCGTCTCAACAAATCTTCCCGCCTAGTTTCTCGATCTCGTGTTGCATGGGCCTTATCATATAGCCTCTTCAACTCCGCAGCATAATCCTCAACCGTCTCACCAGATCTCTGGTTACGGTTACTAAATTGCGCGCCATATCTCTTGGAAGTTTCCACTTTCTTGAACCTGTGATTCAATTCATCTACAAGAAAATTAAAATTACATCGGACATCCCTTGATAACTGCCCATAAACAAAATTTCCCGCTTTACCCTGAAGCCTGGGTAGAAGCTCGCACAACTTTTCCTCCGTAGACCAATTTTTCAGGTCTGCGACATCTTTAAAACGGTTATACCATACCTCCCATTTTTCATCACCATTGAATGGTGGAAGTTTGGTGTTATAACCTCGTGTGTGATTCTGGGATGGACGCACAGTCTGCCATTGTGATGATCTAGTGTCTGTATCAGACACTGTAGTATCACTAGAACTACTACGGCCTTGTCTGGTTCTAGCTCGACTAACCCTGGCAGGCTGGTCGATATCTCGCCTACTCTGATCCTCTGATCTCATCTCCTGATGCGAGAATGCCCTAAATACCTCTGGGGCATTTAAACTGCTTGTCTGACTAATTTTCTTAGTCATCACACCAAGACCATGGACCACCTCATGCATCATACCAGTGACATCCTGCATAGCCCCTCGTACCACATGACCTACGGACTCCGCCATCGCTTTTGTGATGTCTTCAATGAAACGGTCAGATTTAACATCACCCATACCCGAGTATTGGCTCATGAGAAATGTCTGGGGGCCATCTTGATTACCTTGGTAATCATAAACCGCTGTATTTATAGCTGCGCTTATCATTGGTGGTTGTGAAAATACAACAGTGGTTTGTGCTGTTGAACCAGAATAACAGGTAGTAGTCTCAATTAACATCTCTTCATGTAAATCTAGCTCACTCGCACTAATATCTCCATCTGATACTACTTTACCAACTCTTCGTTTACTACGACGAAGAGATTTCATCTGACTCTCGCTCCCCATATCAGCAGTGAGACTAAACTTCTCCGAGACGTCAACAAGAACGTGGGAAACGTATCGCTGGATCCAAAATATTAATTTGGATCCCACTTCTGACACCAGTAAATATGTTACGCTAAAGCGATAGCAATTCCCGGTAGTTTAGTCAGTATATTTAAATGTCCACAGGTGTATCCCATGTATGGTAAGTTTGTCAGGACTGGCCCATAACATGTACACCACAACACAATTCTTGCTGGCTTAATTCACACAGTACATCACAGGTAGCTTCGCTCACCTGAGATCGACATTCAAATATAAATGCTGAATAGAGAGATAGTCGAAGGATAGATAACGTTATCAACCAAGTTAAGGCAGTATTGAGATCAAATGAACATGGGTATGGTTTATTCTCCATAAATTCAAGGTACCAGCTGTACCACCATGAAATAATTCCTTTGTAATGTAATTCACTTAGAATTTGCATCTACGGAACACAATCATCAAGTTTGAGGTATACAGGATACCAATCCTCTCATTCAAATATTTTCCACATAGGGAACATGCAAATGGCTTCCCTATAATTCTTACCCGTGAGGCTAGGCGCCAGTGCAGATCACAGGGTTGAGGCTATATGTAATCACTGTACTTACACTCCCATGTCTCAGTGTTGGACCCATGCTTGAATGGGGAAACTCTACCCGGTTTTTCTAGGGACCCGACTTTTCTAGGGACCCGTCTTTTCTAGGGACCCGAATCTTCTAGGGACCCGACTTTTCTAGGGACCGACCCGACTTTTCTAGGGACCCTACTTTTCTAGGGACCCGGTTTTTCTCGGGACCCGAATTTTCTAGGGACCCGTCTTTTCTAGGGTCCCGATCTCGGAAAACTCCCGCTATGATCTGAAGAGGGAGGGACTCGGAAATTCCCAAAACATCAGTTAGCAGTCGGGCATGTGTACATCATCTGATATATATTGCCATTGTATTTTCCGTCTGCATTCGATCGTCGCTGTCAGTCCTTGTTTATGCCGAGTGCGCGTCACCCCAAACTATCGGGGCTCTCTACCCGTGTATTTTCGGGGTTTGCTCTGACGTCTTATACTGGCGACTGACATGCACTCATCTACTTTATTTTGACATCCATACATGGGTATGGCTTCCATACCATCTCAGTGGCAATATATAATCACGTCTCATCGACATCATACCTGGGAGCAGGTTTTTAAAAGACATCTGACATCTTCGGTTGCCCGTCTCCGAGTCCCTGATTTTCCAACACTCCGGCCTTTTATACCCTCCCGCCAGAGCCTCATTCTCAACTTTAGCGCAAAGCCTCCGAACCAAGAATATTCTTTTACAGTTATTAAACTCTCCTTATTATTACCACTTTGAACAACAATATAATTCGAGAATATGATAAACATACTTTACACAGAATCTGTCAAATACTTGTACTATAACGCCGTTCAAACAAAACAGAACAACAAAGTTCGGGTTCAAGAGTGTCGCTGCCAAATTTCCATGATGGAAGTTTACGACGAACTTTTCAAGAGAAATACAATCTCAACTCATGAAATACAGCTAGTCAACGACGATCTAGAATCTGACAACACTTGACCGGTTCCATAAAGGTATACTAAGACCAGTAAAATGTGAAATCCAAACTATGAACAGTTAAAATAGATAAAATCCATACAAACAGTACGTTCTAAAAATAGCATTTCCAGCTGATATGTGATCGGGCGACCAGATTTCAACACTAACATATAGCTGGACATAAAGCTTCATAACTGAATGTATACTATACTATACAAACGCGTACATGCTATGGATAATCACAATAACATTAACTTGAAAGCACTATAACTCATTTATAGTAATTCTGAACAAAAACACTGAAGTGAAAATTCGAAAAATATCTGCATGTATCTACACTATACAAATGCAGCATAAACAGTGTTAAAAACACTACCGGGTACCGTACCGTACTCGTCTCAATATTGTCCATGGTAAATAACCAGTCCAACTCGTCTGATGACCGCTCTTCCTCCGTAAGCACTTGATCCACTTCTGCCACGGCATCTTCCAATGCAGACCATAGAACAGGGTGAAGGGTAAAATGCACTGTACCCCCATCTAGCCTAGCCAATTGAGCAAAGAAGGGGCCGCGTCGGATGTACACATCGTGACACAAGTGGATGAGGTCGCCGTCCAGTTCACCAGACAACACCCATTTGAATTTGGTCCAGCCCTCCCGGGACAGACAAATATGAGCCGGGCACGGTTGTGTAGGGTCTGCATCACAGATGTCTCCTACCTCCTCCATGATATCGACCTTATCCGCATAGACGTGCAGGAAGACCTCGGGGGTCAAGCTGAGAAACGCCCGTAGTATATACTCCGTCAAGGTCAGTACGTGAGTGGTACAAAATTTGACTGTCTCTCGTATTTATAGGGAGAAAAAGTTTATGACGTGAGATCAAAGGATCGGGTGGTCATGTCACTGGGCTGACAGTCTAGCCGGATAATCACTGGCATCGTCGTCTGCCTCCGCTTCATTGCTAGATTTGGTAATTTGTTCACTGGGTTCTGCCGCCGCTTCACTCGGGGCACGAGCCCACTCCAACTGAACAGCTGACCGCTCGTCCGGTGTAAACAGCTGGTCCACAATAGGCACCACTTTCTCGAAGGCTGTCCACAGATCGAGGTCCAGGGTGAAGCCCCGCGTAGGGTCTTGGTAACGGCCCAGGTGTGGGAAGAAGGGTCCACGGTGTACGTAGATGGCATTGTCTATGTGGATAAAGTTTCCGTCGAGCTCATCGCTCAACACCCGTTTAAATTTGGTCCAGCCGTCACGGTGTAGCGTAACCGTATTCGATACGGTCTCAGCGCGCGACCAGCAAACATCTCCACGGTCTTCAACGATGGTGCCTTTATCTTCATAGACGTGTAACCCCACCCGGGGTGTAAGGGGAAGGATGGCTCATAGGACTGGTGACATGGTTGACCCAATGACGAACGGTGAATGACACACACTCTGACTGTCTCTCGTATTTATGGTCAGGTCCCTCGGTGACATGGTTGACCCAATGACGATCGGTGAATGACGCACACTGTGACTGACCCTCGTATATATCGGTTGCACATAAGCGCATCTGTGGAGGCTCTGAAAAGCCGTTCTTTTTCTGTCGCTGTCATTACCACAGCGGCAGGGGCAATAGGGCAAAGACCATTACTAGGCCAACGAGCCGTCGCTGGTTCCGGCGTGAGCGCTCGTGGCCCATAGTCCGGGCATCAAGGATGGCTGTCATAGTCCAGTAGTGGTGAGTGATGGCACACCTCTCCATCGAGTGCACTCTGTCGAGGACCGCTTCTGTGAACTCTTTCAGGATCTGGCGTCGCCCCTCGTTGTCGTCGCCATCTCCAAACATGGACCGAACCAGTGCTCGGTAATCCGCATGCTGTAAAATGCGAGTCGCATAGGGATGAGTTTCCGTCATGGCTCTGTAACCGTAGGAATGGGGTGTGGGAGCCAGAGGGACGTGTTTTATACACCATGTCACACATGCGCGCCTATACGTAGCTCTACGGATGTAGTCCGTGATACGTACTATTCTGATTGGTTAGTTCGAAAAGCGAGCAACAATCAAAGATTACAGGTCAATCCTTTTATTAGCCCCTCCATCACAGCACATCCACGCTGGAAGCACCGCTATGAGTGTGTTTACATACGGATGTTAAAGGTTAAAAGTTAAAGACCATGTCAGCGGTTAGAGGTCATTGCCGGTCACGTGACAGTAAACAAGGAAAAATCCGGATGTAAGATGAGGACGCGGATGTAAAGCCACAGTACCCGGATGGAAGACGCAGGAACGATGGGAAAACCCACTGGGAAACCCGGATGTTGACAGCGCAAAAACACCTGCGCACTCGTCCAAATGAGAGCATGTGACCTTGCCTTCTAGCGTTTACCAATGAAATCAGCCCACAGATCAAGCACATATTTTGGTCTAGGTTAAGAGCGGGCATTCCAGCACAAATAATTTTGACGAGGAGTTACAAGTTACAAGAGCAACAGGTGGAGTGAAAAAACTATAGAGGTTCGAGGTGCGGTTCTTTTG
>JAVTVY010055396.1:0-30764 GCA_036873755.1 Hanleya hanleyi
CTCAGTACTGAGTGGTTAGAGTTAAGTAGTGGATGTGTGACTGGTTGGCACTGTTCTGTTTACAGGTTGGTACCACTCAGTTACAGCCCAGTACTGAGTGGTTACAGTTCAGGACTGGGTGGATAATTGCCATCTGTAACTGATTGGTACTGATCAGTAGCAGCTTGGTACTGTTCTGTTACAGGTTGGTACTGGTCAGCTACAGCTCGGTACTGAGTGGTTACAGTTCAGTAGTGGATGTGTAACTGTTTGGTACTGTTCTGTCACAGGTTGGTACTACTCCGTTACAGCTCAATACTGAATGGCTACAGTTCAGTAGTGGATGTGTACATATCTTCCTGGTAACAGGTTGGTACTGGTCAGTTACAGCTCAGTACTGAGTGGTTACAGCTCAGTAGTGGATGTGTAACTGGTTGGTACTGTTCTGTCACAGGTTGGTACCACTCAGTTACAGCTCAGTACTGAATGGCTACAGTTCAGTAGTGGATGTGTACATATCTTACTGGTAACTGGTTGGTAACAGGTTGATACTGTTCTGTTACAGGTTGGTACTGTTCCATTACAGCTCAGTACCGAGTGGTTACAGTTCAGTAGTGGATGTGTACATATCACCATGGTAACTAGTTGGTAACAGGTTGGTACTGTTCTGTTGCAGCTTGGTACAGTTCAGTAATACCAATGGATACCACTCCGTCTCAGTAACTGGTTGGTTCCGATCAGTAACTGACCTGTCACAGGTCAGTTGTCAACAGGTAGGTACTGAGTGGGGGCCCTTTTTTGCAGTACCAATCAGTTGAAAACTGACCTGTAACAGGTCAGTTACTGAGTGGTACCAACCTGTCAAAAATTACCTGTGTAAGACATCGAACCCATATCAAACCCCTATTTAGCCTTAAAAATATGCTAAAATGCAGAAAATCAAGCGTAAAAATTAGTACGTAATTGACTGGATGGATGAAACCAAGCTGGAAGGCTATACCAGAATCACGTACAATTCCGGTTTGTAAGTCGTGTATATTTACACTTGTGACTTTACTGCATGGTATCTTACTGTCAAGTATATGGAACCCTTATAGTGGAAGAAAATATAAAGGTTATACGAGCAATAGCAGTCTATGGGGGAGGGAGGGGAGGCGGTGGCATTGACTTTTAGAAGTAATACAATTTCCATTCATAAAGGACAAGGTAGCCACCATTAAATAATTAACATTGCCCAGTGTTTTCATTGCTTTGACCGTACTTTCACGAAGATATATCAAACTGTGTGGAACCTGAAAGAATGTTAGGGTTGGTAACTGATGGGTACCACTTGGTCACAATTTGGTACCCACCAAGTTACTGATTGGCGACTGCACGGTACCTGGAGGAATATTAGGGTTGGTAACTGATGGGTACCACTTGGTCACAGGTTGGTACCCACCAAGTTACTGATTGGTGACTGCACGGTACCTGGAGGAATATTAGGGTTGGTAACTGATGGGTACCACTTGGTCACAAGTTGGTACCCACCAAGTTACTGATTGGTGACTGCACGGTACCTGGAGGAATATTAGGGTTGGTAACTGATGGGTACCACTTGGTCACAGGTTGGTACCCACCAAGTTACTGATTGGTGACTGCACGGTACCTGGAGGAATATTAGGGTTGGTAACTGATGGGTACCACTTGGTCACAGGTTGGTACCCACCAAGTTACTGATTGGTGACTGCACGGTACCTGGAGGAATATTAGGGTTGGTAACTGATGGGTACCACTTGGTCACAGGTTGGTACCCACCAAGTTACTGATTGGTGACTGCACGGTACCTGGAGGAATATTAGGGTTGGTAACTGATGGGTACCACTTGGTCACAAGTTGGTACCCACCAAGTTACTGATTGGTGACTGCACGGTACCTGGAGGAATATTAGGGTTGGTAACTGATGGGTACCACTTGGTCACAAGTTGGTACCCACCAAGTTACTGATTGGTGACTGCACGGTACCTGGAGGAGTATTAGGGCTGGTAACTGATGGGTACCACTTGGTCACAGGTTGGTACCCACCAAGTTACTGATTGGTGACTGCACGGTACCTGGAGGAATATTAGGGTTGGTAACTGATGGGTACCACTTGGTCACAGGTTGGTACCCACCAAGTTACTGATTGGTGACTGCACGGTACCTGGAGGAATATTAGGGTTGATAACTGATGGGTACCACTTGGTCACAGGTTGGTACCCACCAAGTTACTGATTGGTGACTGCACGGTACCTGGAGGAATATTAGGGTTGGTAACTGATGGGTACCACTTGGTCACAGGTTGGTACCCACCAAGTTACTGATTGGTGACTGCACGGTACCTGGAGGAATATTAGGGTTGGTAACTGATGGGTACCACTTGGTCACAGGTTGGTACCCACCAAGTTACTGATTGGTGACTGCACGGTACCTGGAGGAATATTAGGGTTGGTAACTGATGGGTACCACTTGGTCACAAGTTGGTACCCACCAAGTTACTGATTGGTGACTGCACGGTACCTGAATGAATAGTAGGGTTGGTAACAGGTTGGTACCAACCAAGTTGGTAACCAATTGGTAACTGACCAGTACCACTCAGTAACTGATTGGCTACTGATTGGTGAGGAACTGAACGGTACCGCAAGGGGACCTTTCCTACCAGTACCAATCAGTTGCCCACCAATCAGTAGCCAATCAGTTACTGAGTGGTACTGGTTGGTGACGGCTTGCCTGTGTACGCGATGGAGTAATCGCAAATCCACATCTTAATATATAGCTCAGACAGAGTTTGAGGCGCAGACAATACATGCCTCCTGTATCCCCTGACGAGAGCACACAGGTGTCGATATTGAACAAAGATGCTCGAAACACTTCGTGGTAATACAAATTACAGAGAATGGGAATTGGCGGAAAATTTTATGATATAATTAAGCAAATGTATAGCAAGATAAACTTGTGTGTTCGTTATGGCGACTCTGTTACTGAGATGTTCCAATCAGGTGTGGGAGTTAGACAAGGTGATAATTTGAGTCCGAACCTATTTAAAATTTTTGTAAATGATTTGCCTGCTATTTTTGATTCCTCTTGTGATCCAGTTGATTTGGGTACAAAAGCTCTCAATTGTTTACTATATGCAGATGACCTAGTCCTGGTATCAAACAGTGAAGAAGGTTTGCAAGCTTCACTGGCTAAATTGTATCGGTACTGTTTAAAATGGGACCTAAATATTAATGAGGATAAGAGCAAATGCTTAATTTTCAATTCTAGAAGTACTAAAAACTTCTCATTTCATATAGATCACACGGTGTTGGAAGTAGTCAAAAGTCACACTTTTCTTGGTATTGTCTTCCATTCTTCATGTGCTTTCAGCTTAGCAAAAGATTGTTTAGTACGAAAGGCATCCAAAGCCTTTTTCAAACTGAGGAAATGTTTGTCCTTCACAACTCCTGATCCTTTTACATCTTTGCACATTTTCGACCATACTGTAACACCAATTATGTTGTATTGTTCTGAAATATGGGCGATATTAATCCCAGTAGAGTTGTTTCTAACAAGCTGTTTAATACCTGGGTTAGAAATAATGCAATGGAAAAGCTCCACTTAAAATTTTGTAAGTATGTATTGGGAGTCAGTCCAAAGTCCACCAACTATGCTGTACTTGGTGAGTTAGGAAGGTACCCACTTGTGATTGACATATTGATCATATTGGTGAAATACTGGTGGAGACTTTGTAATTTAGATGACAATAGCTTGGTAAAAATGGCCTATGGTGTGTCTGTGTCAGCTGGTATACAAATATATGTGCCCTCCTCCAAAGTCTGGGTCTAACTCACTTGTGTGGAGACCAACCACGGCAATAAACTTCGAACATATAGAACATTCAAATCTGTATTTAACGGGAAACCAGACGGAATCTTTGTAAACTCAGAATAAGCAACCATAGACTTCAAATTGAAGAAGGGAGATATCTTGGTATGCCAATAAATGATAGGTTATACCGTATTTGTTCAGGCGGAGTAGAGGATGAGTCCCACTTCTTTATGACCTGTGCCAAATATTCGGACGATAGAGTTAAGTTTTTTGATTGCATAAGTAATATAAACCAGACTTTTAGATAAAGTAAACAAATTTGTGTGGCTGATGAGTTGTGAGGACACAGACGTGATCACACTAGTAGGAGAGTTTGCTCAGAATTGTTTAGCTGTAAGAAAACAGTCTTTGGAAAACCTTAACACTTAGTATCTGGAGTAGGACTAACACAATAAGTGTTGTTGTAATATGCGGTTGGCTGTCTTGTGCTTGGCCATGCAGAATTAGTGCTCCCGTTGACATTCCGGTGATTTTTATTTTTTTATTTTTTTATTTTTATTATTTGTGTGTGTGTGTGTGTGTGTATATATCATGTGTGTTTTTTTTCTGTCCATGTATCATTTTAATATGATAGATAGATAATTTTATTGCTATTGTTATGCCCATAGGGCTAAAAAGCAGATACATGAACATACATTTAAAATACACATGTAGACAATACACATGAAAGACAGAAATTTACACATATTTGACAAGACATTTATATTACATTTACATAGACACCATTGATGGTAAATGAAGACAATACACACACAAAACAAGCCATACATGTATGTATGACATAAACAAGAACCATACATATTTGACAGAGCTTTACAAGAAGCATTTGCACAAACAACATGGACGGTACATATAAAGACAAATGCAATAAAGAAAGTATGTGTATCTTGTTTTAACAGTCTTGAATGTCACAGATTATCTCACTGCCAACTGTGGCATTATGTATTTTTATGTACATATATTTATCATAGCAATAAACTATCTATCTATCCTAAATAAGCTCTACATCAAACCATTTGAAAGTAAATTAGATCATTTCTCTTCCAAACAGCAGCCGATGTGGATACAAAAACTCACTGCTGTCAATGTTCTTTTCCACCCTTCTTTCACAAAGATTAATTGAACCAAGGGACACAACCCATGTTTATGATGATCTCATTATGATCGTGGCGCCCATTAAGGGCAGGGCAGACAGCTCAATTTGTGCTCCTGTTACCATTTTAGTGTTTTCAAGAGTATTTCTATGTGTGTGTGCGCGTTTGTGTGTAAGGACTCCTGTATGAATGTGTAATATGCTGCCATAAATTAGGGCAGTGCTGACATGCGTCAATATGTGCTTTATTTTTTGTATATGTATGTATATATGCCCTTTTTTTTATATATATGTAACACTTATTTTAAAGTACCCTGTATCTTTATGTGTAATTGTTTCCTCTTTTTATCTGCCACATGTGGCGCTATGTATAATACCTATTCATGGCAATAAAGAATCTATCTATCTATCTATCTATCTATCTATCAATACACAAATGTGTACCATGAAAAACCATAAAAGTTAGATGCGCAATTGGCTTTTTCCTTGATATTTTTCATTCTCCCCTATCTCTTAACATGGTGCTAAATAGCACTGGTGACAATATAGTGCAGATATTTTGCTAATCTTTGGTGCCGGGGTTTGAAGGCAATATCATTCTTCTAATTATCATCTAAATTCCATAGATTCGCACTACATGGTAAGGTAATATATCGTCTATTTAGCGTAGATTCGCAAATCGATTTGTCATTCACTTTTTTCTTATGCGAGGTAATATATTAGCACTTTGATAATCTCATCTAAATTGCATAGATTCGCACGTCATGGAGAGTTAATATATTGTCTATTTAGCGTAGATTCGTAAATGTGTTTTACCTCGGCGAGAATGCAGAGAAGACAATATATTGTCTCATTAGCACTATGATAATCTCATCTAAATTGCATAGATTCGCACTGCAGAGAGAGTTAATATATTGTCTATTTAGAGTAGATTCGCAAATCTGTTTTACCTCGGCGAGACTGCAGGGCAGACAATATATTGTCTAATTAGCACTTAGATAATCTCATCTAAATTGCGTAGATTCGCACTTCATGGAGAGGGTACATTTTATTCATACACATATTTTGTTGAATGGGAGGCAATATATTGTCTAATTAGAGCATTAATAATGTCATGGAAATTGTATATATTTGCAATTCAAGAAGACTTAATATACTTTCTATTTAACATATATTCACGAAGCGGTTTAACCTTATCGATCATGCTTCATTCTCTATTGTTGAACCCAGAAATGATATGTTGTTGATATAACAATAATATTATCTGTGCAGCAGTAAATCCTTAACAACTAAATTGAATGTGGATATCCCTTTTTTGTTGAACCTAGAAATGCCATATTGTTATAATAACTATAAAACCATTATGTGAACAGTTCTCTTGAGAACCAAATGGCATTTGACACTAGGGGTTGCGTTCAAATGATAAAAGGTTGACAATAATTTGATGATATTCCGTGCAGATTTTAGGAACTATCTCCCTAAAACAATAACTATAGTCATCTGTGAGTGCATCCAAGGGGTGGTTTTGAAACTTGCAGTGCTATCGCGAGAGGCGATGAATGGCCTCTCGGACTCACAGAAATGGTAATGGCAATGTCGCTCATGACAATGCTTCACCTTTGATTGTTGAACCGAGCAATGGCATATTGTTACCATAACAACAATACTAATAAAGGGCGTTAATCACGAAAGCTAAAAACCTGGACTCTCCCTGGTATATTGTTTAACCATAATCTTTGCTCCATGCTACATCTAATGCTACATTCTTATCTTCGCAATGAATATATCATGTCATAAGTACATGTAATTTTGATCACCTTCTTCCACAAAAATGATATTAGATACCTGTGCATTGCGTTTACGTGATAAAATCATATAATTATATCTTGTATGATTTATCACACATCATTCGCACCATTCGCATTGACATTTGCTTCCTCCGGTAGTGGCGCTATAGTCGTGTCTTTGTCTCTTCAATGGGTGGTATTGGGTCCATTGACATTATTAACACAAGAAGCTGCTTCACCGAAGAATCAGAACGGCCATATATTGTTAATAATGAGCCAGTAATTAAAGTTGTTGTAATGAAACACTCTTGTCGATTTACAGTGATACATACACAAATATTGTGTACAGGATACAAAAGTTGAAAATCCATAAAATAGCCTTTTGTTATATATGGTATCAGGACATTTCGTCACGCGATATTCCGGCATGCGATGGCCAGGGTATGTTTACTCTTTATCATTCTCCCAGAAGAACTTGTCTGTAAATACACTAGCTTTATTCTTGCAGGATCAAAGTTTTGCTAAATTTTATGGTCTGCAACCCAGGCCAGTTAAGAGCTTAATCCGCATATGGAGAGAGAATTAAAGAGATAAGAGTAAACTGGTTGAAGGCCTGTTACATAATTTTATATCTTAAACATCCTGCTCACTACAAACATCCATGATTAGAATGTACACAGTAAGATACAAAATTTTCTGCATGTTTCAACTTCTGCAGTAGGCATATTAACAGTATCATGACAAGTTGCTAGAGCCATCTATACCGCTGGCCTCGGTCATTAATCTTAAAAGAAATCACATGGAAATGATATGCCAATCTACTTTTATTTGAGTCTGGGTGACGTGGGAATGTGTGCAATTTAAATTCAATTGTCACAGTGCTATTTATACAATATATTGTGAAGCCGGCGTGTGAAATTGAATCTGCAAATCTACGCTAAATAGACAATATATTAAGTATCCACGAGGTGCGAATCGATGCAATTTAGATGCGATTATCAAAGTGCTTATTAGACAATATATTGTTTCTTTCTGGGGAACAAGAGCTCAGCTTCGCACATATATATAGTCTACATTTCATGCAGATCTTTCGTGTATTTCGAAACGGAAAACGCCGACATTCTCAGTAGGAGCAAACTGTGAAGAATGGAATGTGCTCGCGTGAAACTTTGTCTCGATGACAGTTTAAAGAAAGAGCCTTTCAGCGTTTGACGTCATGTCACGTCACAGGTTATGATGACTTTGGTTCATGGAAGATGGGCGTTATCGGCGACCTCACTGGGGTACAAGCTGCCATTGACGTCACGGACAAGTCGAACGATATTCCCGTTCACCCGAATCAGTTGGAGTTCCTCGTGTGAGTGACTCGAACATTGTCGATCATTCATCAAGTTTTATCTGGTAGTGCAATGAATTCTCATTCAACATTTATGCCTACGTTCAGCTGAATCGATGCAGGGGGCATATTGCGGTCGGTGGATTTGTCTGGGGGGGAAACAGAATATATTGTATAATTAGCATCTCGTTCTAAATAGCAAAGTATCCTAAAAAATATCTGCAAATTAGCAGCTTTGCTAATTAGATTCTAAATAGATGCGAGAGAATATAAGCCAATCGCGCACCTTAATGGATTATATGCACATATATATACATGCATGGCGGTGTCGGGATTCTACCGTTCTATCGTTTATAAAGACGATGACTTTAATATGCTTATACGCAAAAAGTCTGAGCTTCACCAGTCTGACATGTAGGTGCGGTTTACTCGAGTTAGTTTTATACTATATTTGGAATTCTACCGTTCTATCCTTTATAAATATGGATTGACGATGACTTTAATATGCTTACACGCAAAAAGTCTGAGCTTCACCAGTCTGACATGTAGGGGCGGTTTACTCGAGTTAGTTTTATACTATACTGTGGACTCTGGCCTCGTGCCTTGCTAACTCAACGCGATGAATCGAAGATAACCCGGCTCTGGTTGTCATTGATCCTTACACGTTAGCTCTGATGATCTCAGACTGACTGCCTGATACAGATGTATCAAAATATCGAAAATATTTGGCATATTGCCACTATTCGACATACCTGAATCATATATGATAACGTATGATCATGGTCACAGCATTATTATGACATATATACACATGTCATAATCGGGACTAATATAGCCGTTATCCTGACTTCACACAAAAGACACGTGTATAGATACCGTCAAATTACAACACATATAAGGGAAGTGGGAAGAGGTGCCGACATACTGACTGCGTCACATGACTTCACAGAATAGTCCTCTGGTTAACCTATTCTAAAGCACATACCAAGAATCTAACAATTCGTGATATGTGTTGTATCTCAGGTACGCTTTTATTGTACCTGTTCATGTGGCAACTTGGATGATATGACCACACGGCCCTAGCACCGGCATAAGCGGTATTAGATACAAATCTAGAGAGCTATGATGGAAATGCTCTGACAACTCGTATACTGGTAATTGGTGAGCTGTTTCGCTGTGACATCTCGTACATTGGAGATTGGTGAGCTGTTTCGTCGTCAGATGTAAATGACGGCATTTAACACAAAAGACTAGTCTGTAAGGCCCGATGTCGACCCAGCATCAACTTCCCACAAGTGCCAACATATATCAAAGACCAAAAGGTCTGTACAGGGGGCGGGCCTCGGGGACGTACAGATTGGAATTCTACCGTTCTATCCTTTATAAATATGGATTGTACAGGTCTGTACAGAGGGCGGGCCTCGGGGACGTACAGATTGACGTACACGACCAACATAGGATAAGATAAGATAAGATGGTTTATTGCTCATTTCTGCCCGAAGGCTAAAGGCACCACATAAAAACAATACATACAGGACATATAAAAAGTACAAGCAATACATAAAAACGAAACATACAGGACATAAAAGAAATTACAAGCAATACATAAAAACAATACATACAGGACATATAAAAAGTACAAGCAATACATAAAAACAAAACATACAGGACACATAAAAAGTACAAGCAATACATAAAAACAATACATACAGGACATATAAAAATTACAAGCAATACATAAAAATACGATCAAAGACTATTCAGATACGTGTTGTTGATTAGGCCCCGATCTGTGGGCGCCTGGTAACTGTGGCAGGGGAGACTACTCTATTTTGCATTTAACATACATAGTATAATTTAGGTTTCATCTACTGTAACCTTGCAGAACAGGTATAGACATATTTTGCTATAGCATCTATCAATGATTGATCAACTGAGGACATAAGAGTACCTAGTAAATACGGACCGAGTCTCGGTATAGCCGTGGGCATGAATGAGTCAATAGTATTGAATAGAATCTCTCTCTCTTTTTCAAATCTAGAGCATTCTAATAGAAAGTGATTCTCATTTTCTATCATCTTGCAGACACTACATAAACGATCTTCTACAGGTGTATTATGGTATCGTCCTCTTTCAATTTGGAGCCGATGTGCGCTAATCCGAAACTGAAACAGGGAAACGCGATGTTTTCTGTTCGTTACAGACATGACTGTATCTTCAGCTGACAATTCAGTTTTGAAGGTACAGTAAGTTTCCATTTTGCTGAATTTTGAGATCTTTTCCTTCCACATATTACGAAATTTTATCAATAGTATTGTTTTAATGTACTTCAGAGTTGGTTTGGGAGATTTACATGTTTGGTTTTCCCAAAGGTGATAGCATCCTACTTCCGATAAAATATTTTTTATAGAATGAACCCAATTCTGGCAATTCAGCAATCTATTCGCTTCAATTTGTTCTAGGTATGCATTGTATAATAACGAAGTTGGGTTAGATGACAAAATATGTATATAAAAGTTTACAGTATTCAAAATAGCAGACAGTTTAACAGGGGTTCTTCCGAGTTCCCTCCAGCACTGCTAAGTTAACTGCTTTCGAGTGTACTCCCATCAATTGTTTAAGGTACTTAATATGCACAGTTTCGGTGTCATTGTCCTTGCATAATATGGTTTCTACCATATCAGCGGATATACATGGAGACTTATTTATGTAGCCAATCCATACTTCAGCACCATATAGCAATATAGGCTGTATAATAGAGTCAAAAAGTTTACAGGCTAGGGGGATCTTTAATTCTTTTGGATTTACTGCATTTCTCAGAGAGAATATTGCTTTCTTAGCCCTACATGCCAGGTTTGTAATGGCCTGGTTAAAGTGCCCATTACCGTGGAGGACAACCCCAAGATATTTGTATTTGTTAACACACTCAATGTGGCTATGATTGATGTGAAAGTTGTACTTAATGCTTCTGTCCCCAATTACAGAGAAATGCACCCAGCTTGTCTAACTTCAATTGTAACTCCTCCTTATCGAGGGACAACAAAACAATATCATCTGCATAGGCTAGACAGTGTACCGACTCATTCCAAACACTTGGCGACTCACCATTCGAGTCTTCAAACCCTGTCAGTAAATCGTTGATATAAATGTTGAACAAAATCGGACTTAGGACATTTTCTTAGGACATATGGTCCAGTGTGTAAATTTTGAATAATATACTCCAAGCCCGGGCTTGAGAGTTTTATCGATTTTAACACATTATGGAGTCTGAAGGGGATATCGGTTTACCGATTATATGCTGATATACTATAAGTTCAGATAAGCTTATAGTGAGAAAACACTATATAACGTATACAATACATATATGCAGTCCTATATATTGTCATCAATCAATGGTAGAGAATCCACCTAAAGCCGCCATCCTGAGTTTACAGTTTGACACTTGTACACAGAAAACGTACATAGTCAATAATTGCTCAGTGTGCCGATCTATCAAAAAACCCGGTGCCCGAACTTTTACAGTCGGAGCTCGAGGGGATTGAAGCACACAGAGGGGTATACAGCAGGCGTCAGCTCAGCCAATGAAATGTTTTAATTTGGACCAATCACATACACGCTGATTTGGCCAAGGGAACAATACGCCAGCGTACCAACTGGCCAATGAAAGGTTAACTGATATGGCTATAAATGCCGCATACATATGATGGGCAGTATAACTTAACCAAAAACCAGAAAGAGACTTAGGGACTTGTACATAGCGATTCTTATTTACTTCAATTTATATCTCCTACTAATCTCTCATTGTTATTTATTTATTTATTTATTTAGCGCTGGAAAAGATATTCAATAAACAAAGAAATGTACCGCGAAATTCAAATAAAACATTGAGTTGATGGGCCACGAAATCCGAATGGGAAGCGGCCCTTAAACTACAATTTCAATCAATCAAATGGGCAGTGTCACTATCTGATCAAATATAACATCATCCGAACGCATGGCACGATCATACGTAGAAACTTCTGCTCGTAGCCATGCGGTAACGGGTGCTATCTGAGTGTAATAGGGCGTTTCCCAAATGGTCACATCCGACTGGCCCCGTTACATCCGACATCGGTGCAATCACATTCATACAACGAAGACACACCTCCAGAAAGCGATTGATTGAAATGATCCCATGGTGGGCCTCGAAGTGCCCCCATCACAAAATAAAGCATATCATTTTCCTGTGGTCTGCCGCCGATTTTATTTTGTTTTCAAATATGTTAGGCCGTTTGTTTCTTAAGATAAACAAAGAAGCATGCTCCACTAGAGTGAGAAATAAAATAGCTAATTTGCACAACTTCGTTTTGGTCTCGCATAGACTCCCCCAGTCTTGCGCCTCGTGAAACTGACATGTTTGCATGTGTGAGAAATATTTGAATACGGATAATTTCATTGGCTCGTTTAAATGGGGCCGACATTTGACCTCATGCTTTGGGAACAACTTTCGAACTGGATTATCTCCCTCTAGATAGATGGCGCCGTGTGAAATACATGCCGAATCACAGCGAAAATCTAAGGGTAGTGTTAAGTGAAACGTGAAATGCCCGTAGAAAGCTAAGATGAAATATAACGACAGAATTGACCTGCCAGTACCCTATATGATCTGTGCAAATACACACAAAGGGTGATGACCTATAACCTTTCAGGTCTATACAAACTTGGCATTAACACACTAACCGTATGAGATAATACACAAGTGTTTGAGGCGGAGACAATACATGCCTCCTGTCTCCCCTGACGAGAGCACACAGGTGTCGATATTGACCAAAGAGGCTCGAAACACTTCGTGGTAATACACAAATATGTACCATGAAAAACCATGATTATATGCACATATATACATGCATGGCGGTGTCGGGATTCTACCGTTCTATCCTTTATAAATATGGATTGACGATGACTTTAATATGCTTATACGCAAAAAGTCTGAGCTTCACCAGTCTGACATGTAGGTGCGGTTTACTCGAGTTAGTTTTATACTATACTGTGTCCTCTGTATATAGATCATCATCACTGGCATATTCCTCTATGGTTTCGAATCGTTTTCGATTAATTATACAGCGATATACGCGATGGAGTAATCGCAAATCCACAGCTTAATATATAGCTCAGACAGCTGCCCGCAGGAGACGGTAGCCTGTCTGACGTCACAAGGTCACGTGACGCCTAAGCTCATTAACGGGTTAACTGGCGGAAATTGAGCTACGAGTCTTTGATTAAAAAGGCTTAAATACGCCAAGTCGAACGAAAAAAAATGTAAAAAAATTCTTAACTAAGAACTAACTCTTGTGACACATATTCCAGAGAGAAAAAAAATATTGATAAAAATCCTTTAATATAAATGGCCTTAAAGCTGGTATTTTATGGCGTAGTTTTAACGAATGTTTAGTTTACACAATGTCGACATGACTGGTCCCCTGATCTTCATGTTAGATATAGATAGATATATTTATTGCCATATAAGGCGCCCCACTTGGAGCGAGTACATGTATATAAAAATTACAAAGGACATAAAATATACATAGCATAAGAGCACAGTTATATTAAGAGCACAATCACATTACGTACAAAGGACATAAAATATATATAGCACAAGACTAGCACAATTACATTACATACAAAGGACATAAAATATATATACACATGTAGCACAAGACTAGCACAATCACATTACGTACAAAGGACATAAAATATATATAGCACAAGACTAGCACAATCACATTACGTACGAAGGACATAAAATATATATAGCACAAGACTAGCACAATCACATTACGTACAAAGGACATAAAATATATATAGCATAAGACTAGCACAATTACATTAAGAGCACAATCACATTATGAGAAGAATTACATGTATAACACAGTTATATCACATTAAAAGACAATTACATACCCCTATAAAAGCACCATGGCCCCAGACAAAACCCCATGATTCTACCATGGTTAAGCATGGCAAAACCATGGTTTTCTGGTCGTAAACAAGGCACGCCTCCATAAGGATAAAAGCACTACTGAATGAGACAGACCTATCGTAAAAAGGTACTTCTTATATTGAAGCATTCACGCACATATCGTGCCAGTCTACGGCAAATTTGTGGATTTTCGTTTGTTAGCATCCAGTAAAACTTGGAATCTGGGTCCAAATTAACAAATTGTGGGCAGTATGAAGTTATTGAACGCAGAAATTCTGCACGATATTTGTTGAAGTGTGAGCATCTCAACAGGAAGTGTTTTTCATCTTCCACTTCACCACTATTACACAGCATACAGATTCTGTCTTCCGGTTTAGTTTTTTGGTGACGTGTATAACGCCCCTGTTCTATCTGAAGTTTGTGAGAACTTATTCGCAGAGCAGTGAGGTGTTTTCTATCCTCTTTATCTCTTATCAGAGATAAGTACTTTTCTTGCCTGAAATGGTGTTTAAATAATTTGTAAGTTCTAAGTTTACCAGTTGTATTTTCAATATTTTCTCTCCATTTCAATTTAAATTCTTTTGACAACTTTTCTTTGGCAGTTTTAATGATGAATTTTAATTGGTACAAGTGAGGGTTCTGAAACACATACTCCATGTTGAGATGACACATAATAAAATACACAGACCTTCCCCAGTCTGTCATAGGCAGTTTGAATTTGAATTTGAATTGAATTTATTCACCAAATAAATAATAAATAAATATAAATGACACATTTACAATAATAGTACAGTAATGTTAAATATATATATATATTGGTAGATGATATAATTGGCGGGAATAAAACCCCTAAGGGCTTGTTCTATCCCAAAATAAAATAGCTGTAATACTAAACCTTTCTAATGGGTGAAAATTGGAAAATAAAAACGGTTACGTTAAACATTAAACAATCCTTGCACTGGATGTGAAACAGGTCAGGTCAAGACTCAATAAGATGCGTTTTAAGTTGCGATTTAAACGAGGATGTAGAAGTAATACATTTGATTGAAGGAGGTAGTTTGTTCCACTCTCGCGGTCCTAGTATTCCAAGGCTATAAAAAGAGAGATTAGATCGGTAAATAGGTCTATACAGATTCAAAAGTTGTCCCCTAGTTCGATAACTATGTACATCCGACTGTTTCTTAAAATAGGTCCGAAATATTTGTGGTAGCAATTCAGAATGATGAAAAAATTTGTGAACCATAAGGGGACAGGTATATATATTTAATGTAGGTAGTTGTAGAATTTTCAAGTCTCTAAATAATGGCAGAGTATGGTCTAATCTTTTCGACAAAGTTATTACTCTCAATGCACGCTTCTGTAACAAATTTAATGGTCTTAGGTGTGTAACATATGTGTTACCCCAGAGAACATTACAATAGCTCAGGTAGGGAAAAATCATCGAATAATATAATATATATAGGGTTTTCCTGTTTAACGAATTTCGTATGTGATTCAAAATCCCAATGTTCCTTGATACTTTGTTACATATATAATTGATGTGATTTCTCCAATTTAACTGATCATTAAAATAAACCCCTAAGAATTTAAAATGATGAACTACTTCTATTTCTGTACCAGAGACAAATAAATGCGGTATATTGTTTGACGACCTGTGATTATTGGGTTTTATTAACATAAATTTAGTTTTTTTTACGTTCAATGATAAACGATTGCAACAAAACCAAATAAATAACTTCTGCAATTCCTCAGACATAACGTTAAAAGCATTATTGAGATCTTTTGAAGAGAATACAACACTAGTGTCATCTGCGAACAAAATAATTTTCAGCAAATCTGTCACAGTATCTATATCATTTATATAGAGAAGAAAAAGAATTGGCCCTAAGATTGACCCCTGGGGAACTCCATGGGTAATAGGCATAGACATGGACGAGATCCCGTTGTATATCACTGTTTGTGATCTTCCGGACAAATAACTACGGAACCAATTATTTGATGAATCTCGAAAGCCATAATGGTCTAATTTAGAGAGTAAAATTGTATGGTTAACGGTATCGAAAGCTTTGGATAGGTCTAAAAAAGAAACTATGCTATAATATTTGGATTCTTTCGCCGAAATGAGTGAGTCGTATAAAGAACAGGCTGCCAAAGATGTCGAATGATTTGCTCTAAATCCAAATTGGTCTTTAGAGATAATTCCATGTGTATCTAAAAAATCGATCATTTTGGTGACCGCGAGTTTTTCTAGTATTTTGGAGAAACAAGGCAGAACAGATATTTGGTGGTTACATCAAAGTTACATGAGTATGCCTCTTGCAAGAGGGAATCTACATCTGCTATGCTGGCCCTATGCCAGTATTTTATCATGTTAACAATGATATCTAAATAAATAGGCAGACTTCCGATTTCTCCCAACACTGCATTATTCGTGCTTTTTTTATGTACTCCCAGTATACTTTTACAGAACTTAACATGGAGTTTTTCAGCTACACAATCTGTGTAGTATTCCAAAAGGTGTTTTTGTGATGGAGACATCTTAAATAGTCCCCATATCTCACTCCCATATAATATAATAGGTTTAACTGTGTGACTAAAAATGTGCAGACCAGTGTTGACATCTGTAGATAAAGAGTTTAATTGTCTACTAAGCTTAAAATATGCCTTTAAGCCTCTGTTATGTAGATCTAATTTATCTTTTGTGAAACTACCAGAGTAGTATACAAAGAGTCTTTCAGCGTAATAGCGCTTCACTGCGCATGCGCAGAACTTGTATTGACGTCATAAGTGTGGATGTGCGCATGCGTGAGTGATGTGTGGTGGGAGGTGTGTACAAGATGGCGGCCTGTGTGGTTGTGTGGTGGGAGGTGGGTACCCACCTCCCACCACACCAGTGAGTGATGTGTGGTGGGAGGTGTGTACAAGATGGCGGCCTGTGTGGTTGTGTGGTGGGAGGTGGGTACCCACCTCCCACCACACCCTCCTTCATCAATTGACGTGGTGGGAGGTGGGTAAGTGTGGATGTGCGCATGCGTGAGTGATGTGTGGTGGGAGGTGTGTACAAGATGGCGGCCTGTGTGGTTGTGTGGTGGGAGGTGGGTACCCACCTCCCACCACACCAGTGAGTGATGTGTGGTGGGAGGTGTGTACAAGATGGCGGCCTGTGTGGTTGTGTGGTGGGAGGTGGGTACCCACCTCCCACCACACCCTCCTTCATCAATTGACGTGGTGGGAGGTGGGTAAGTGTGGATGTGCGCATGCGTGAGTGATGTGTGGTGGGAGGTGTGTACAAGATGGCGGCCTGTGTGGTTGTACCCACCTCCCACCACACCAGTGAGTGATGTGTGGTGGGAGGTGTGTACAAGATGGCGGCTTGGTTTGAGGGTGGTGGGAGGTGGTTATCCGCCATTTTGTACCCACCTCCCACTACCATTTGCAGGGTGGTGGGAGGTAGGTATCGCCATTTTGTACCCACCTCCCACCACACTACATACCCTTCATCAATTGACGTGGTGGGAGGTGGGTACAAGATGGCGGCTTGGTTTGAGGGTGGTGGGAGGTGGTTATCCGCCATTTTGTACCCACCTCCCACTACCATTTGCAGGGTGGTGGGAGGTAGGTATCGCCATTTTGTACCCACCTCCCACCACACTACATACCCTTCATCAATTGACGTGGTGGGAGGTGGGTACAAGATGGCGGCTTGGTTTTAGGGTAGTGGCAGGTGGGTATCCACCATTTTGTACCCACCTTCCACCACCACCATTTTACGTATAAAAGGAGTCGATTTTTAGGGTAGGGGTGTATTCATTGCACTACTTTTGCGTAGCACTGTGACTTACCTGACCTGCCTGCCTGCCTGCCTGCCTGCTTGCTTCACCTCTAGTCAGTCATCCAGCCAGTTTGCCTGTTTTGTATCAGCTGTGGAAGAACCATTTACTTTTTTCACTTTTACCAGTGCAAATTCACCAGACTTTTACACGGTAGCAGTTACTCACCAGCCTGAGCCCATAGTCATGATGAATTCAGCCGACCTAGTCACACTTCAAAAGAACCGTGCTCGCCTCGTTGATGAGATGGAGCATGTGCCTGATCTATGTGATTTCCTTATGCTGGAAAACATATTCCAGAAACAGCATGTCGAAGATATCATGGCGGAGAACAGTGCTTCACGACAAAACAGAGCTCTCATCGACCGTCTACTGCACTGTGGCCCCTATGCATTTTCAGCCTTCGTGGAGGGGTTGAAGATCACGCGAAATGACGAACTAGCGGTTCTACTTGAAATTCCCCTTGTAGATGATGATATCTTAGTGGTGGACACTACCGAAGAGCGTACAGCTAGCAAACGTACTAGCCCAGAGAGTACACCTGCTAAACGTGCTGGACGACCCAAACGGCCCCGTCTAACACCGTTAGTAATACCTGAGTCAGTGATTGAGGAGCCAGTAGTACCCCAGCAAGTGCCTGTGAAACAAGAGGTAGAACTTCCTATGTCTGTCCAGGAGATCAACAACCTGATCCAAGAGGCTTACCAGGCAGCCCACACCGACATTTGGGAGCTCTCACCCTATTTAACTGTGAGTGTGAAAGACGAAGAAGTGCATTTTAATGCAGCGGGCTTTAACGACAGACCTGGTAAGCATATTGCCATGAACTTGGACACTTGGCAAAAACTGGAGACCCTTGATTACGCCATCGATGCAGTTATTCGTGACCAGGGGAATGACGAAGCGAAATTTCATGTGGGTGACGACATCTTTGTGAGCTGTGCTTATTTCAACGACCAGCTCCTGGTGCATATTCGAAAATGGCGAAAGCGGTTAGATACGCAAGAGCTTGTTGCTTGTCCTCAGGGTGTCACTTTGAAATTAGCGGCCTGGCGGAAGTTGCAGAGTCTTGCCAGTACAATTCGTCAAACTCTGGCCTACCAGGTGTCTAACTATATTTATCAGAAGTACATCGACACAGTCCTGCATCTAATCATACCTCGCATGGACACTCTTGTAGCCTCATACGCGAGCATCACTGAAGCACTACAGGCTGTGACCGAGACGCAAATTGCTCTGGCAGTGGTAGCGGCTTGTCCTCCCAAAATCCCACGTGAAGAGATTGTTACGTACATTTATGTGCACCAAGGACAGAAAGATGATGATGAATTCAAACAAGTCTTGTTGACGAACTATTGAGAACAAGTGTTGAAAAAACATTTACCATACACATTTATTGATCTGGAGAGCGTATAATTGTATTAAAAAAATTCAGAGTTTTTTCACTGTTAATTGTATTAAAAAAAATTCAATACTCAGATATAATTGTATTAAATTCAACACCCTTGTGAATACGTTCATTCTGTGTTAATAAAAATAGTAGAAAATTAAAAAAAAATGCTGGTTAGTGTTCATTCTATTGCTTGTTAGTGTTCATTCTTTTTTTAAATTGCGCACAAGGCCGATATGTCAACCCTACACCCAGTCCATTAGATGCCCCTTCACCTAAGCTTCACATTGATACCTTACTCCATCCCATCGGTCCACTAGGGGCTCTCCTAGCTCCAAAAAGGCTATTTTCATACCTTTTGACCGCCGCGCATGCGCAGAAGGCCGATATGTTAACCCCACACCTAGCCCATTAGATAGCCCTTCACCTAAGCTTCAATTTGATACCTCACTCGACCCACTACCTCCAAAATAAAAATAAAAAAAAAAAAAAAAATGAAGATTGATATCGATCTTCAAAATAGCCTTTTTGGAGTTAGGGCAGCCCCTAGTGGTCCAATGGGGTCGAGTCAGGTATCAATGTGAAGCATTCATGAAATGCTTCAATTTGATACCTCACTCGACCCACTACCTCCAAAATAAAAAAAAATAAAAAAATAAAAAAATGAAGATTGATATCAATCTTCAAAATAGCCTTTTTGGGGTTAGGGGCGTCCCTAATGGTCCAATGGGGTCGAGTGAGGTATCAATGTGAAGCATTCATGAAATGCTTCAATTTGATACCTCACTCGACCCACTACCTCCAAAATAAAAATAAAAAAAAAATAAAAAAATGAAGGTTGATATCGATCTTCAAAATAGCCTTTTTGGAGTTAGGGGAGCCCCTAGTGGTCCAATGGGGTCGAGTGAGGTATCAATGTGAAGCATTCAACGTAAGCTTCAATTTGATACTTCACTCGACCCACTACTCCAAAAAAAAAAAAAAAAAACCTCCCCCCTTCCAATTTCCCCTTTTCACCCCTTTTTTTCATTTCAATTTTTAATTGTTAAAAAAACATAGAAAATGAAAAAGATTTTTTTTGGCTCCATGAATCTTTTTTCTCTTTTTTATTAAATTTAAAAAAAAAAATTTTTTTTTGGCTTCCATTTCCCTTTCCCTCCCCCCCACTTGTACCTCTCCCCTTTCACCCCTTTTTTTCAATAATTTCAAAAAATGGTAAAAAAAAATTTAAAAATGTTTTTCTTTGGGGAGTAGCATGATGGGAGTTGGGGTTAATTTTTGTGTGCTTTTGATAGAAGTTTTCTCTTCCGGAAAGATGGGTTGGCCCTGAAAAGGGCCTTTGATAGTGTTACACGACACTTATGCGCGGTATATTCTCTTCACCCCTCCCACATGCTTCCTGCATATGGGGCACTTTATTTTTAGATGGGACTCTCCTGCGTCAACGCAGCGACACATGGCACCTTCACACGACAGTGTCACCCAACAATCTTTACACAGGCAAAGATGTCCACACGGTAACACTGCGTACAAGCTCTCTTCATCGGTGCAGATACTACAGCGTGTTTTTTTTTCTTCTATATGGCGTTCTTTCTTCTGTTGGGAAATTTCCGCCTCCATTCCATTCATTGTCGTCTCCATTCCAACCATCCCTCCCCGCATGGCGATAATCTGTTCGTTGAGGCGGGTTACCTCGGCTTCGTGGCGGCATGGTTGTGGTGTTTCTGCAGCCGTTATACTGGGAGTTTCGGCAGGCGACGTTGTTGTTGCAAGTCTATTTAACCCTGCATGGTCTTCAGCCGAAGTCATTATACTGGGAGTTTCGACAGGCGACGTCATCGTTGTTGTTGTTGGAGGTCTACTATTTAACCATGGAAGCTCGCCGTCTTGTTCCCCACCATCAGTTACATCACTGTCGTTTTCTTCTATGACTTCCATTCTGTTTATTTCTTGGTCCTGTTGTTCACTTAGCCTTCGCATCCGTCTATTCTCTTCTGCTCTTACATCTCACCGGAGTTGTTCCGCAAGTTCTTCTGTACTGTGTATTAACGTGGCTTCGTCTTCAATAACCCTCTGAAAACTTGTGATTATCGTCAATCCTCCATCTTCTTCACTGCTAACCATCTCTCTGTGTTGTTCTGTAGCAGCAGCATTTCTCGGATCTCTAGCGGGATCGTCTTCTGGAACTCATGATTTGTATTGGTGAATAAATGTCAAAATACACGTTATTTATAGTCTAGTCGGATGGGGTGGAAGGTGGGTACAAAATGACGGCCATCCACATGCCGCCATCTTGTACTCATCTCCCACACCGGTGTCAGTCAGTGCAAGATATGCTGGCCCACTGTATAGTGATTGGGAGGTGGGTACAAAATGACGGCCATCCACAGGCCGCCATCTTGTATCTATCTCCCACACCGGTGTCAGTCAGTGCAAGATATGCTGGCCCACTGTATAGTGCTGTGTTACCATTGTCCCAGCATTAAAATTTCCTATTATTTTTTCGATAAACCCGTTACAATTTCCAGGGAACTATTATAAGACTGTAACCCATAGTCTACACGTATTTTTAGTCAGGAAAATCAATTTATTTCCAATGTACCTGGTTTTTCATACTACCGTACACTAACTTTATGGGTTTAAAATCACTAAAAATTAATAAAATAAGGTATAGTATAGCGTTAGACTGTTAAATTTTTTTAACTACTATACACTGAATTGCCTGAGTGCAACTTGCAATAAAATTATATGTGCGCTGACAGTTATTGTAAAATGACAGCCGTTTAAAATTGGAAAAGAAACACAAATTACTCTCAAAAAACCTCTAAGCCATATAATAATAATAAACATAATCTATAGGTGTTGTACCATGTTAATAGGATCAGTCTAGCATCTGTACCACCCTCGGGTCGAGTGTTTATTGTCCCGTGTATCTCCGCAAGAAAACAACAAAGAAAATGGCGGCTCCAGGATGGTGCGGGGACGCCCTTTCCCCATCACGGCGTCGACCGTAGCGCCATCTGCACACATTGACGCAAGGGAGACAACTCGTGTGGGCCAAGGATATGGAAATAGCCGTGTTGGAGCTAGGGAGTGACTACTGGTCCAGTGGGATCGAGTGAGGTATCAATGTGAAGCCTATGTGAGGGGGCATGTAATGGGCTGGGTGTGGGGTTGAACTAGCGTCATTCTGCGCATGCGCGGTGGCCGAAGGGTATGAAAATAGCCGTTTTGGAGCTAGCGAAGCCAATAATGGTCCAATGGGGTCGAGTGAGGTATCAAAGTGAAGCTTATGTGAAGGGGCATCTGACTGGACTAGCGGCTTGGGCGTTGGCACCAATCTGCGCATGCGCGGTGGCCGAAGGTTATGGAAATAGCCGTGTTGGGAGCTAGCGAAGCCAATAATGGTGCAATGGGATCGAGTGAGGTATCAAAGTGAAGCTTAGGTGAAGGGGCATCTGACTGGACTAGCGGCTTGGGCGTTGTCACCATTCTGCGCATGCGCGGTGGCCCAAGGGTATGGAAATAGCCGTGTTGGGAGCTAGCGAAGCCAATAATGGTGCAATGGGATCGAGTGAGGTATCAAAATGAAGCTTAGGTGAAGGGGCATCTGACTGGACTAGCGGCTTGGGCGTTGTCACCATTCTGCGCATGCGCGGTGGCCCAAGGGTATGGAAATAGCCGTGTTGGGAGCTAGGGGAGTTACTACTGGCCCAGTGGGGTCGAGTGAGGTATCAAAGTGAAGCTTAGGTGAAGGGGCATCTGACTGGACTAGCGGATTTGAAATAGCGTCATTCTGCGCATGCGCGATGGCCCAAGGGTATGGAAATAGCCGTGTTGGGAGCTAGCGAAGCCAATAATGGTGCAATGGGGTCGTATGAGGTATCAAAGTGAAGCCTAGGTGAAGGGGCATCTGACTGGACTAGTGGATGTGAACTAGCGTCATTCTGCGCATGCGCATAGACGTTTTGGAGCTAGCGAAGACAATAATGGTCCGATGGGGTCGAGTGAGGTATCAAAGTGAAGCTTAGATGAAGGGGCATCTAATGGGTTGGGTGTGAAACATTTTGGAGACGATTTCAATGTTGTCTTCCATCTGTGAGCAAAAATTCTTAATTGTTTTACAGTGCAGGCACAAATGACATATAGATGTAGCGTCGTCGTCGCAAATGTTCTGAAGTATATTTTATCTTGCAGCGCGCACCTACAAAAATTGCATTGTCAATTTAATTATTTTCTCAGGGTATGATTTTTTTATTTACAATTTTTACAATGAAAATTTAGCAAGAATCGATCAATATAAATTTTTGTCTGGCTAGTATTTTTGTCATTCATCATTATGGCAGCACCGGGAAAGGAACTCGCGTTCTTTCAAGTGACGTCGGATGTCATTTTAATCGTGTATGATCATGAATTGCAGCTTATCAAGGAACATCCTGAAGAAGTGAAATTATGTATAAGCCTTGCCGGCTGGACTCTATTGACACGTATGTTACAGGGCAAAGAGCCCGAAGTGGATTTTATGCATGTCGGCGTCGGTGTCTACCTGCGGAGTGGCAGAGAGGATTCTTTTTTCCACGGTTAGAAGAGTGTGGGGGTAGCGCTATTGTACTTTGGCCAGCATTATGGCAGGCGCTGAAAGCTATTATTACGGAAGTTCATGATCTACTGTACCCTGAATCGAATTCGGTCGTTACCCGTACGCTGACCCCGGATTGTACCTTATTATTATATCCTGAACGCGTCGAGCTCATTGATGATGATACCCGATGTTGGTGCACGTCAGAACCGGCGCGTGTGTCTTTAACCTCGGAAGGCTGGGTTACCTTGAAACGTGTGTTATTCGGTCATCTCGATGGAGATAGTATACACCTGTGTGGCGATGTATACATTTTTCGCGGCCCGTATTTTGCCCGACTTATCTGTCTCAAGCGAGGAGGATTTACTCTGGATCCCGATTTGTGGACGGCTTTGCAACAAGTAGTTCCCGTGGTGGATAAAGTACTCTCTCCACACGAGCCGCCTCTCACAGAATAGGTCCTGACCCTATAAATACCGGGGATGAGACAGAGTGTGTATCATTCTCCGTTCGACATTTAGAGCAAGCATGTCACTACGAGCTATCCTCCCCCTTACACCTTACCAGGTGGGATTATACGTTTATCAAGGTTATGTCACCCTGGTGGAAGATGGTGGAGCTATTTGCTGGGCACGCGCTGAGACTTTATCGAATACGGTGACACTACAGCGTGATGGGTGGACTAAGTTTAAACGGGTGTTGAGCGGTGAATTGGACGGACACCTCATCCACATGGACAATGCCATTTATGTATATCGTACTTCCCTCTTCCCATGGGTGGGTCGCTACCAAGACCATGCGCGAAGTATCCTCATAACTCCCACTCTGTGGTCAGCCTTGGAGAAAATAGTGCCTATTGTAGACCAGTTGTTTACACCGGACGATCGATCACCCGACCAGTTAGCATGGGCTCGTGCTATGGAAGACGCGCTAGCTGAACCTCATGAAAAACTACAGGATGATACTACTACAGCCGGAGAAAGGCCTATATCTATAGAATGCCCAGAGGCTAGAGTGTCAGTGTCACCCGATGAAGAGAACAACACACATGACGGGGACGACCCTGAACGATGAAGGGAAATAAGAAGACCGTGATGCGGCGGCGGTCGCGAAAAAAGGAGAAGTCTACAGTGATTAACAAGGTGTTAACCGATTTGTATTACAATCCGACGAGTCCAGCCGCCTATAGCGCTGTGGGAGCGCTAGCTCGAGCGGCCCATTCTCAAGGCATTAGTCGAACTCAAGTTCGAGACTGGTTAAAAACCCAAGACACCTATAGTTTACATCGAGCCGCCCGACGCCATTTTCGCCGTAACCGGGTGATCGTCGGCGGTATAGACGCGCAATGGCAGGCGGATTTAGTGGACATGAGTCGATTTGCACCTCACAATGATGGACATAGGTACATATTGACCTGTATCGATATTTTATCCAAGTATGCCTGGGTACTATCCATTCGCACCAAAACAGGAGAGAATCTCATAGCAGCGTTTCAGCAGATTTTCAAGACGGGGCGCAAACCTCTTTATTTGCAAACAGATGAAGGCACAGAATTTCTCAACCGACCCTTTCAAGCCTTTCTTAAGAAACAGAAGGTATTTTTCTTTCATACGTACAACGAGACGAAAGCTTCGGTAGTGGAACGCTTCAATCGTACCTTCAAAGGATGCATGTACAAGTATTTTACTGCCCAAAACACTCGACGCTACATCGATGTATTACCTCAACTGGTCCAAGGCTACAATCGCGCCTATCATCGCAGTATCCAGCGAGCTCCCCGTGATGTGACAGAACGCAACGAACATCAAGTGCGTGCTACGCTGTACTCAGACAGTCCACCACTCACGGCACCCCGTTACAAACGTGGAGATGTAGTGCGGATCAGTAAAGTGAAAGGCCAATTTGAGAAAAGTTACTTGCCCAACTGGAGTGACGAGCACTTTGTCATCGTTCGCCATAAACCTCGACAGCCCCACGTCTATCAACTGGAAGATCTACAAGGCGAGAGACTGCAAGGCACGTTTTACGAGGCAGAATTACAACCCATAGTGAAAACACCGAAAGACTACTACACGGTGGAAAAGATTTTGAAAACGGAGCGTCGACGTGGGATTCCCTATCATTTCGTCAAATGGCAAGGATGGCCTCGTTCCTTTAATTCCTGGGTGTCCGGCCGTGACATGAAACGTCTATAAATGCTAACGCCTATCACCACCCGCCTTCAGTGTAGGAATGTACCATGGATAGTACACGTCTACCCTTATTGTTACGAACTCGAAAAGCACAAGTCGGTACTGTGTTGTGTCTAGTAGTGGTTCTGGGTACGTTATTTACAGGCGTGTTCTACGATTTGTCGTACGTGATATCCTGTTTCAACACCCTGCGTTCTCCATCATCCACCACTTCCACCACGACGACCACACTGCCTACACCAGCCAAGACGTCAAGGGTTCGCCACGTATCAACCCAGACACCTACGTTTCCAGCCCAGACGTCGTCTACTCCAGCCATTACGTTACCCTTTACCCGCTACATCCAGCCACCCACGACGACTCCACGTGATCTTCCGTCATCCCTGAGAAGCGAGGACCACCATCCTTCCACTCCATCACCACCCTCTAGTACCACGACGACGCCGCTAAACATATTTGCAGTGGATCCCCGTGAATCACAACGTTTACCACGACAACGGTATCCATTCGAGTACGATCCCCGGCGGTATCCACGACAACTGGGGTGGGCTTCTAACCGCCGAGCGCAAATCACCAAATAAAGAAAGAAAACGATGGACCCGCGATGGCAGCATCCTTTCACGTGCCTCATCGCTGGACCGACAGGGTCGGGAAAAACGCACTTTGTTCAACGTCTCATCCAACATGGGTCAGCCCTGATTTCACCCCCTCTAGCTCACATCCTGTGGTGTTATGGCGCTTGGCAACCCGCGTACGAGGCACTGGCCCGTGTCCCGGGACTCACCTTAGTGGAAGGCTTACCTCCTGAAGATACTGCCCAAGACACCTTAGTGGTGGTAGACGATCTCATGACGGAAACGGATAGTCGAATCACCCGTCTCTTTACCAAAGGCAGCCATCATCGTCGATTGAGCATCATCTACATCGTACAGAATCTCTTCAGTAAGAACAAAGAGCACAGAAACATTAGTTTGAATGCTCAGTATGCGGTGTTATTCAAAAACCCCAGAGACGCTTCCCAAATTAACCACCTGGCTCAACAGATGTACCCTAAAAATACGGCCTTTGTACGAGAAGCCTTTGAAGATGCGACCCAACCTGCTCACGGGTATCTACTCATCGACTTGAAACAAGACACGCCCTCCACCCTGCGATTGCGTACCCTCATTTTTCCCGGCGAGATACAGACGGTGTACACACCCAAATGAGTCAAGAAGATAAAAGAAGAAGACAATGCACTCTAGCCCTCATTCCTCATCATGTCTGCACGCGTACGCAAGCACGCAGCGACCTTGCGCGTATTACGCAGCGCGCCCCCGGAAGTGGGCCGGGCCCTGGTGCGCGGCGCGGATGCCGACTTGGTACGGTGTTTGTGTGAAGTAGCTCATAATGTGTTAAAAGGCAATGTTCCACTCAGTCCTCTGCAGAAAGGGAAATTGCAACGGCACAAGGCGGGTCTCCGAACGTTGGTGAAGAAAACGGGCAGTGTCAAGAAAAAGAAACAGGTGTTACAGCGAGGTGGATTTCTCGGCGCACTCCTCGCTCCCTTAGCCGCTACTGTACTGGGTCCGTTACTCGGTTCCATCTTGGGACGCTAAAAACATGGACCATACGAAAAAAATGATGCTGGTCGAACCTCGACTGTTACAGAGTTTGCAATCCCCCTATCCCGTACCGGCCACAGTGCAACAACTCCAGTCTCTGGATGAAGAGATGAATAGTATACTGCAACGTCGACTCCCTGATCACGAGAAAATTCAACTCTACCATCATACGCTGAACCAGTACCAGACGTTTATGGATCAATATAGAGGGGGCGGCAGTACACCACTACCTACCACCACCACGCCCACCCCACTGACATCCCTACCACCACCGTCATCCTCGGCCTCACCTGAGCTGGAACAGGAAGTGTTGGCCAGTGTGCCTAAAAACTTCAAGACCAAGGCGCGTTTATTGTTGGACCGGGTGAAACAGAATGCCGATATGGGTTGGAACGCGGAAGGAAAACTGCTGATTCGCAACCAAGTGGTGCCGGGGTCTCATATGACCGATTTGATCAACGATATGGTCCGTTCTCGCAAACACTCTAACCCCCCGGGCTGGAAAGTCTTTGCTCAGGGATTAAAAGACAGTCACATCCCTCAAGAATTGGTAGGAAATCCTAACCGTTGGGCCTTTATGCAGCAATCGAACACCCGACACCAACCACCACCACCCTCTGCCTCTTGGGAGCCCATGTCACCGCCCAAAACACCACAACAACGACGGGGACGTACCTCACGATCTAAGTCACCGCGACGATCACAACGCCCCGATAAGGCGCCCAAGGCCTGGGAATCCTACTACTAACTTCTATAAAAACCCGGTGCAGAAGCCAGAACAACTCAGTCGTCGTCATGTTTTACCTGACGTTGCCCAGTAATAGTTCACTCGACGTGTTTCCTGACAACACCTTGACCAAGTATGTCACTCAATTACCCCAACCGTTACATTTACCGGGACGATGGGAATGTGGACTGGTGGATATTCAATACCCTTACTCATGGTACAACGTACAAGACCGAGAAGTATGGTACGAAGTGACCTACGAAGATAAAATCTACAAACTGACTCTCCCCGAAGGCCAATACGATACGCCCCAAAAGTTCATACAGGGTCTGAATGCCTTGATGGAGTACAAGACTCTACAGGCGAGCATGGCTGATGCAACACCCCTGATAGCCTTGCGCTTCAAGAGAAACGTATTCTTCGATGTCAACGTATACAACGACAAGAGCTCTATCATGCTAACCGCTAACGTGAAGGTGAAACTCAGTCCTACACTACAGCAAATGTTAAGGATGCCTTACAGCGTCCTCAAGGGAGCCACCATTGCCCACGGTACCCATTTGATGGATATGAAAGTAGGTATGTACGGACTGTACGTCTACTCGGATGCCGTGGACAGCCATATTGTGGGTGATGTGAACACACCTCTGTTACGGGTGGTGCCCATTAGCAAGACGTATGGCGATCAAGCCACCGAGAGTTTCAACCATATAATGTACCTGCCCGTACGACATACCGATATCAACACGATCACGGTGGATATAAGAGATGACACGGGACGTCCGATCCCATTCGAGCGAGGAAAAGTGGTGCTGACACTTGCTTTCCGACAAACCCGCTCTCCTCACTTCGTATAATGTACGTGCCTTACCAGTGCCATACGCCCAGCTATGCCGACTACTACCAGAAACAAACGGGAGGAAGCTTGCCCATGTTTAGCGGGGCACGCATGCAACGAGGTCACGGATTGGGGAACATACTGGGCAGCATTGTGAAAACATTTTTACCCATGGTGACACGGGGTGTGAAAGCGGTAGGGAAACAAGCGGTACGCAGTGGATTGCGCGTGGCCGGTGATGTGATGGAAGGCACAGCACCCCGACAAGCCTTCAAACGCCGAGCTAAAGAAGCCGGGAGTGTGTTGATCGCCAAAGCCCTTAAAAGACAAAGACCGACACTCCCCAGATTCATTCAACGTCCAACACACCGACGACGCACACCCCAGAGCAGGAAGAGAAGGACTAAGCCCCAGAAGAAAAAAAAGAAGAGAAGTAGTAGGAGAGACATCTTCGCATAATGGCATTCATTCACTCCGAGTCATGTCCGTCTACCAACAGTGAATTGGATTTGTGGACTATTCCACCCACTCAAACCAGTGTAGTCGAAGGACGTTGGGTAGAACATCGACCCCTGGCTAGCCTGACGGGGATGGGTCCCGTGGAATTTACCATTGAAAACAAAGATACGGCCTACCTGGATTTAGCCCACACCTACTTGTACGTGAAAGCCAAAATAACGAACAAGGACGGGACGCCCATAGTGGCCGATGCGCAAGTAGGCCCGGTGAATCTTTGGCTGCACTCCTTATTCCAACAGGTGGATATAAGTCTGAACGATAGACTCATCAGTACGTCCACCAATACGTACCCGTACAGAGCCTACATGGAGACGCTGTTGTCGTACGGCACTGATGCCAAACAATCACACTTACAAGCTGCGATGTACTTCAGGGATACGCCCGGAAACCAGAACAACCTACTCGGTGCCAATAATGGGTACGCCCTACGCAAAAGAATGACAGCCGAAAGCAAGTCCGTCGATATGATGGGACGACTGCACGCCGATCTGTTCCTGCAAGACCGCTACATGATGAACGGTGTATCCATCAAGATCAAGTTGATCCGTTCCTCACCTATGTTCGCCTTAATGGCCAGTGGGCCGGGGGCTTTCGATTACAACATCGTCATTGAAGATGCAGCCCTGTTTGTCCGTACGGTAGATTTGCAACAGGGTGTGTTGCTGAGTCACATGCAAGCCTTATCGAAAAAAAAGCCCTGTACCCCATCCGACGCGTACAGACCAAGGTGTTCTCTGTGCCAACAGGTACGATGATGGCCAACAGAGAAAATTTATTTCTAGGGGATCTGCCTAAACGTCTTACCCTGGCGTGTGTGTCCAACACCGGATTCAATGGAAATTGGGCTGAGAATCCGTTCAAATTTGAACATTTCAACATCAACTTTGTGGCACTGCACGTGGCCGGCCATCAAATTCCAGCCCGGCCATTACAACCGGACTTTACTAACGCAAACTATGTGCGGACCTACCTGAACCTGTTTACAGCCACAGGACAAAACAACCAGGACGAAGGCAATACCATCAGTCGACAAGACTTTAGCC
>JAVTVY010055397.1:0-31151 GCA_036873755.1 Hanleya hanleyi
GCTGATGTGAAATCGGTGGAAGATCCAATTGCTAGACTAACAAGCTTAATCGAGAAGCAGCAAAAACAAATTGCTGATCTGGCGCAAGCAGTGCAAGGTAACAGGCAACACACCTCAAGCAGAGGCAGAGGTAGAGGACGCTCCTCCACAGATAGAAACTGTTATAAATGTCATCAGCCGGGTCACTTTCAGAGAAGCTGTCCACTCAATGACAAGACAGCGAAGAGTAACCTTGACGCTACAGCACCAACATTCCAAGCATCGAACCAGAGTGTTTCGGGTGTTGGAGAATCATCACAACATCAGCAAGATGTGATACAAAGAACTATCAGTAACTGTCCGATTGTGCCAACACGCGTCAATGGAGTGAGCATGAACTGCCTGATGGACACTGGATCTATGGTTTCCACCATTTCAGAATCCTTTTTTAAGGACAACCTGCAGAATGTTGTAGAGCTGGCACCGCAAACGGCAAATTGGCTAACTCTTCGAGCAGCCAATGGTTTGGACATACCGTACAGTGGATATGTTGAACTTGACTTTGAAATAGACGGGAATGTCATTCCCAGACGTGGCGTGCTGATTGTGAGAGACACGGCCAATAATCAGACAACAACAGGACTCATCGGGATGAATGTGATAAGTCAGTTTCCAGGTGGACTGAAATCGTTAGGCGACATGAATGTCCAGTGCAAACAGGTCTTGGGGATTGCTAGGGTAGCGGGTCGTGCAGTTGTGCCTGCAAGTTCAATGAGAGTTGTGGCAGTGACGGGGAACCGAGACACCATACACGATAGTGTCGTCGTTGAACCCCTCAAGGGAAACCACCCTCATCTACCTCCAGGACTGCTCGTGACAAATACACTGACCAACAGCAATGTAAAGGGCCCGCTGCTGGTCAGAGTGGTAAACGTGGGAAAACATGATGCTGTTCTACCCCAAAGGATGAAACTGGGCTTGATCCATAAAGCAGATCTGATCTCAGACCATGATAGATTTGAGTTCGAGGAGACTGACACAGAAGTGCTCGTTCGGAAAACTGTGGTACCTCAGGTGAACAAGGGCCCATCTGAGTCTGCTCCAGTAACCATAGACTGGGACAAGCTAGAGTGCTCACCCGAGGAAAAGGGTGATATAAAGGCCTTTTTCAAGGCCAACCAGGATGTGTTCGCAAAGTCGGATGATGACCTTGGCTTTACAGACTTAGTTACACACAAGATCCGATCAGCTGATGAAGTTCCCGTTGCTCAGCCATACCGAGGATCCCATCACCACAGTACATGGAAGTCAAGGAACACATAAAGCAGCTTTTGTGTAGGGGCATTATCCGCCCGAGCTCCAGTCCATATTCTTCGCCAATCGTTGTCGTGCGGAAGAAAAATGGCTCCATCAGGCTATGCGTGGACTACCGCAGGCTCAATGTCAAGACGCGAAAAGATGCTTTTCCGATGCCAGATGAAGAACAGTCGTTCAGCTCTCTATCAGGAGCGAAGTGGTTTTCAACAATGGACCTAACCTGTGGCTACAATCAGGTTGGCATGCATCCCGATTCCATTGAGAAGACGGCGTTCACAACTCCCATGGGCCATTACGAGTACCTTAAAATGCCTTTCGGGTTAACTAATGCGCCCGCAACATTTCAACGTCTCATGCAACAATGTTTGGATGACCAACTCTTCCTCAGTGTCATTGTATATTTGGATGATATAATCGTGTATTCTCCAAGCCTACAGGAACATCTACAACACATGGACTTTGTGTTCAGCAGACTGAGACAGCATCACCTGCGTCTGAAGCCTAGCAAGTGTCACTTCTTTAGAAGTGAAGTGCGCTTCTTAGGCCACGTGATTACATCGCAAGGGATCTCGACAGACCCGGATAAAGTGACTGCAGTGGAAAACTGGCCCAGACCTACAACGACGAAGCAGTTGAGATCGTTTATAGGTCTGTGCAGTTACTATAGGCGTTTTTGTCAGGAAGTTTGCACAGCATGCAGCACCACTTCATTCTCTCATCGCCTGCACACCGAAAGGAAAGCTCCAGTGGTCAGCAGAACACGAGACTGCTCTTCTACACTTGAAGGAAGCACTCACATCTACGCCGGTCCTTGGCTTTGCTGATTTCAGCAAACCTTTCATTCTCGAGACTGATGCTAGCCTCGCTGGGCTCGGGGCTGTACTGTCGCAATCGCAGGAAGGCAAGACACGGGTAATCGCCTATGCCAGCAGGGGGCTGCGTCCATCGGAGAAGAACAGCAACAACTACAGCTCGATGCGACTGGAATTTTTGGCTTTGAAATGGGCGGTGGTGGAGAAATTCAAGGACTACTTGATGGGTCAGTCGTTCACCGTATACACGGACAACAACCCTCTCAGTCACTTGACCACAGCTAAACTAGGTGCAACTGAGCAACGTTGGGCCTCTCAGTTGGCCAGCTTCTCGTTTGATGTGAAATATCGTCCGGGACGACAAAACCAGAACGCAGACAGTCTCTCGAGAAAGCCTGGAATGCCCGAGGAACCGGAAGAGATAGAGGACATTCTTTCGATATCTGCACATATGACGCCTCTACCTCTGGAAGTGTATACAGCAGCCAAAACAGAGTTTTGCCAACGGTCGCAGAATATCATTGCCACAATGCACAGCATCGCAACTATCCCATCATTGACTGGACCGGAGTTAGCTCAACACCAACATGCCGACCGCAGCATTGATCTCCTTCTGACTTGTGTAACTGAAGGCAGACGTCCTCAAGGCAACGAGGAAGCGCTCAACGCGGATGAAGCCAAACTCCTACTACGACAGTGGAAAAGGCTACAAGTTGACAGTGATGTTGTTCTTCGACGAAGGGTCACAAACCCTGTCAGTGGAGAAACTTTACAAGTTGTTCTACCACACACCTTGCGTGAAGCAGTGATGCGCGGTCTGCATGATCAGGCAGGTCATCAGGGCACGGAACGTACCCTGTCACTAGTGCGCCAGCGAGTGTATTGGCCCAGAATGGAACGTGATGTTGAGGAACACTGTCAACAGTGCACACGCTGCATGGTGGCTAAGCTGCCACAACCTGGTCTCAGAATGACAATGAGTGCTCTGCAAGCAAGACGGCCGCTTGAGGCGCTTGCCATGGATTTCACGATATTGGAGAAAAGCACGGATGGACGCGAGAATGTACTGGTGCTCACAGACATCTTTACAAAGTTCTTACAGGCAATACCTACACGCGATCAGACAGCGGTAACAGTCGCGAAAGTCCTCGTCAAGGAATGGTTCACTAGTTTCGGCGTGCCCCACAGACTACATTCCGACCAAGGTCGAAATTTTGAAAGTCAAGTCATCCAGCAGTTGTGCAAGCTGTACGGCATTCGGAAAACGCGCACAACTCCATATCACCCGGCCGGAAACGGACAATGTGAACGGTATAACCGTACGTTACATGACCTTCTTCGCACTCTACCACGAGAGAAGAAACGTCGGTGGGTAGAACATCTACCAGAACTAGTCTATGTATACAATGCAACAGCACACTCGGTGACGGGATTCACTCCCAATTGACTTCCTACTTGGTGACACAAGCGACATTCCAGATGGCGACCTAGGAGTCTGCGATTGGTTGGAGCAACATCAAAGTCGACTGCGTGCAGCATGGGACAGAGCTGGGGAGCTCATAGGAACCCGGGCTATACGGCAGGCAGTGCGCACCTCGAGCAAGAGTAATACTGAACCTTTGAGAGTAGGACAAAGGGTACTCTACCGCAACCACCTGGAGCGAGGACGAAACAAGATCAAGGACAAATGGCGACCTGAAGTGTACCAGGTCATTCGGTGCAATGGACCCGTTGTAACGACTGAACCAGCCGATGGATCTGGCACTGAACGGAATGTTCACCGGACTGAACTACGTCTGTATCCTCAACCGATGCTCGAGGATCCCCCTGTACAGGTTCCGCAGAATGTCGGTGGATCAGCTCCTGCAGATTCCTCTTCCAGTGATAGTGACGATGATGCGGACTATCGAGTGGCGGCTGAAGTTCGCAATGACGAACAGACTCCGGACATGGACTGTGTTAGCAGTGACTCCGATTCTGATCACGTGGTTCCACTCAGGAGAACTGCGAGATTCACCGCAGGGAAACATCACAATCCCCACAGAGAGCCACGTTCTGTGTTACACGAAGATAACGCAGCCACTGGACAGGCTTCGCAATCTCCCGTGACTGTACACACTGTGACTTCTGATACGAGGTCATACCAGGAAGCGATTATGGAACTGTCCGTCAGAGTCATGCGTGAAGCAGGCAAGCTACGTCATACTGACTCTTCACAACCAGGGGATAGACAATGCACTTTGGTTAGTTTATCGATAGGGTCTATCGACATAAAGCTGGGGAGGATGTGGACAGTGGTACGCTACATTGTCTCCCATTGATCAGTAGGATTCTTCCATAGAATAGTACATTAGATTTATCGCCCTTTACTTCGCTCTTTCTGTTTGTGAAACACGAAACTGTTGGCGAATTGTTCGACAAACAAAGTCGACAGAGAGAATTTATTGATTGATTTGATGTAATTTCAAGTTTTATGCAGTTGTCAACTACCGTGAGTAGCATTACTATTTTCCTGTTGTTTGTAGTAGCCGCAGAACAATTGTAGGCTGATGATAATCTGTTTATCTACTAAATTGGTAATCAGATCGATAACTTCTGTAAAAGCACGTTGTTGACCTAGTTTGTTCGCGCCAATTTGTGTTCATGTTCATTATGGAAAACTATAAACAAACGAGTAATGTCACTATATAGATCTGTAAACCCGCTCAAACTATTTTATCTGTAGATTTTAGACACAGAGTTGACACAATTGTATTAGCCATTAGTGGTAGAGGCTACAAAAGGTTTCTGTTATTATTTATGCAGGGTAAACTGATGTGTAAATGTATCTGGTCTCTCCTGGATCCACTTCCGGTCTCCATGATCTCCAGTTCGCCCATCGGGGTAGGTTATTTCACCCAACAATTGTAAACCGTAGTTATAATTATGGAACCATATAACCGTAGATTAATTGTGTAAACGTGAAGTCCCAATTTATATTGTCTTCATTGACCTATACAATATTTTTCACTGGTAATAATTGTATAACGTATCGATAATGGTATCCATGGTAACGGTGTGATGAACCTCACGTGTGAATGGCATAACGTTGCTGGATAAACAGTTACAGAATAATTGTTTATATAAATAACAGAACAAAGACTCACAGCATTAAGTAACTTTATTGTTTAATCATCAGTTACAAAGATAATAGGCTGAATTGTGGTCAATCTATTCCATTTCTCAGGTCTTCTGCTCGGTCTTCTGCTCGGGTCGACGAATCTATTGTTGATGTCGATACCTGAATAAAGATGCCATTAACTCGAACAGATCCTCATGTCGAATTATTACGGAACTCTGGCTACATAAGGGTGGCCAGCACTGTCAGGCCGAAGGGTCGTTGCTGGGCCCGGCGTGATCGCTCATGGTCCATAGCCCGGACATCCAGAATGGCTATCATTTTCCAGTAAAAGTGGGTGACATCACGCCTCTCCATCGAGTCGACTCTCGGGCATAGTTTCTGTGAGCTCTTTCAGGATCTGACGTCGCCCCTCTTGATCTTCGCCATCTCTAAACATATACGGGGCCGTCGCTCAGTACCCTATAATCGAATCATGTAGCATGCTGTAAAACGGGAGCAGCATACGGGTGGGTTTCCGTCATGGCTCAGGGACAGTGGAATGGGAATTAATGCGGCGTGTTTTAAATGCGTTTCGCGTCCGCACTTGCACTTTCTCTAATATGCCTCGTACACAAGATATCACTTGGACCTGGTATATTATGTTAAAAGTGAGTTCCTGTGCTCCAAAATTTGGCATGGTTCGAAAATGATTTTAACTTTTTTATTCAAATTGATATTTACGCATAACGGCGGACCAGGGAAGTGTAAATCACATATGTGAGTTTCCCCTTGATATGATCTATTTATTGAAAGATATTCAAACTTTTGTTGTTGTTGTTGTTGGTATACTTGACATATTACCAGTCCATCCCCGAATCGAAGCATAACCATATCATATTCGAATCATAATCATAACTCACCATTCATGTAGAGACCCGCATCATAACTCCACCATTCAATGGCTATCATAACCAAACCGGCCAGAGCCAATCGCAGAAAATTTCCCCAATTCTCCAAAGCTTCCCAAGACCAACCTAAAATTATATTATTTTCAGCAACCAATCTTTAGTCGCAATGTTAATGTTCTAAAACGACCATTTGTCTTCAAGTAGGTGAAACATTCAAACTGTCGAAATTACTTTGGAGGGAGGGGGGGGGGCGGGGGGAGGGTGTCCTCAGATGTCTGAAATCGGTTATCCCAGTTGTAATATACCCCACTTTAGATGTCTATGTTATCTGGCCCTTTGTTGTCTGAGAAGAAAAAATATCAAGACAGTCAACCAAAAGATTGTTTAAGCGAGTGAGATTTGTACAATCTATGAACCGGAAAACCGCATACGTGCCACACAGACTGCACAGACACAGCTAGTTTAATTATCACCCTGACTGAGGATATTTCCTCCACAAATGCTGCAATCTTGCCCTTTAGGCCTGGTACACACGGTCATGTTTTCTTTGTCAAGTTTTCATATATCATGATCCAAGAACTGATCCAAATTTTCTACAAATTGTCCGGCTGTCCGGTTGCTTACGAGTAACCAGTTTGGTTGCTGGCAGCACTCGGTGATATACGTTTATACTCGAGTATAGAATGATATCGCTGAATTTTGCAACCGGGGACTTCTTTTCATATGTCCTGTTATACTGAAAATCTGGAGCATGTTGAAAAAATAAATGATGGTATTTGGTCTGTTTCTTGCACTTGCTGTAATCCGCACATTGGTTATTCCAAAGGCTCTTGCGAGGTTGAAGTCCGCCAAAGCGGTATCTAAACGGCTCTATTTTACACAGTTCAATGTGTTTGCACAGCTCCATTTTGAGATGTCCCGGCTTCTTTAGTATGACAACGTGTACACACGAACAATTATTTCTGTCTGTGAGATCTGTTCATGTTATTTTTTGGGCCAGTTCAAATATTGCCACATTCCCAGTACACACGGACCAGTTTACGTCGAACATTATACGAGTTGTCAGAGCATTTCCATCATAGCTCTCTAGATTTGTATCTAATACCGCTTATGCCGGTGCTAGGGGCCGTGTGGTCATGTCATCCAAGTTGCCACAAGAACAGGTACAATAAAAGCATAACTGAGATACAACACATAACACGAATCGTTAGGTTCTTGGTACACTCTCAGAAATATTCAGGGAATATTCCTGAATATATCAGGCGGCACAGTGACAACTCAATTTCAGGGATTTTACCTGAATTCCAGTGATAATTTCCTGAAATTCAGGTATATCATCCATGAATTAAAGCTAAATTACCTGAATTTTAGAGGATTTTACGTACCTGAATAGGGTCGGGAACTTACTAATCAGGGTGGAACTTTGCCTGAATTTCAGTGAAAATCCTCTCATTCAGGGATCTTTCTTCTAAAATTAAGGAAATTATCCCTGGATTTCAGGTAAAATCTCTGAAATTGAGTTGTCACTGTGCAGCCTGATCTATTTAGGATTATTCCCTGAATATTTCTGAGAGTGTATATACTTTAGAATAGGTTAACCGGAAGACTAAACTGGGAAGTCATGTGGCTCTGTCAGTATGTCGGCACCTCTTCCCACTTCCCTTCATTGTGTTGTAATTATAAAATTGTCAAGAAGAAATGGGTTATGTGCACCAGGCCTTACCCTGTACCTACGACGTTGTTCACCTTTTTGCCGAATAACCCGTAGCTATGGTTGTATATTACCGCGCCCATTATTCCGTGCAAAGAAATCCACGCAATTTGCTGTAGACGCTGGTTGTTCTTTATACATGATATTTTATCGAATCTACGTAGATTGGATCTTAAAAAAGGAAAAAAAATAACAACAAGGCTTCCTTTTATGTGCACAGAAAGACAAATGAGTTCAATAAAGTAAAGGCCATTGTAACGAGCATTCCTCCATGTCACACAGAGAGTATGGAAATTATGAACCTTTATCCATCCACAATAACGCAGATCTGTTTACTCTGTATCACGGATTTGATAGACGCATATGGCTAGGGGTGATACATTTATCTCTAATTTTCAGCAAAATTATGTTGAATCAATTTATATGAATGGAGAGTTTCTTACCCAGGATGTTCGCCATTATTCTTATTTTTACCTGCTTCAGTTTAAACATAATTCATGTCAGCGCCCGTGTGATATCCGGTGTGAAAAGGAATGGGATCCAAACGTCGTGATATTACAAGCGTCTGGTCCGTCATTCATAATTCAGACGTCGTTCATACATATTCCATATAGTATTAGCATCAAATTCTAATAGGCAATCATAGTCTCCATAAGCATAGGCTACTTTCCTGCAAGAGAGAAGCGGTCAACAGTTATCAATGATGCCGGCAAGACATCATGATGTCCCAAAAATATCAAATCCGTATCGCTGATCAGTATTCCTAATCCATATGACATTCGTTGTAAAGTCGTCATCTAGAGAATGATGTATCCGTCACACTTTGATTGTGACTATTCATATGAGTACCATGCGGATCTTGAAGTACATGAGTTCATACGGCCCCTAGCCCCGGGTTAAGCGCAATTAGACACAAGTTACGAAACGTAACGCCATAGATCTTGCACGCCACACTCGTAATTTGCTATCAGCATGCGATTTGTATAGTCAAATTTGAGAAAGTTCGAGTTGAGGCACTTGGTGGTATAGCCAGGTTTTATAAGTTTCTGCAACAAAGTTTTGTGACGTTGATTAAAATCGTCGCATTTAACACAGGATCTAGCAAATGCTACTAGGCGAGATATGTATACGCCATATGCAGGTCTCACTGGAATATTACTGTCCAAAAAAAAGGGATAGTTTATGATGTCGAAATTGTAATCATCTCTTTTGTCATAAAGTCGACGAGAGAGAATGCCCGCTTCATTTTTATAGCGATATAGATCTAAATATGATGTGCCTATATGGCTATCTGTAGTTTCACTCAAATCCAGTAAAGGTGGGTATATATCCTTCACTGCCTCATTTATATAGCGATTATCCGCAGCGAGAAGATCGTCTATATAGCGTTTGTTGAAGGAAAAGGAATAGAACGAGCTTTGAATAGATCGGTTTTTGAAAGCACCTGTATATAGTCTTATTCATGAGGGAACAGATATAGGTCAGCCAACAGGGGTGAACTATGACTGAAATAGTATTGAAAGCGACGTTAAACCATAATCACTCACTAATAAGTCAGACTGAATCCCAACATCCAGAAAATTGTTGCCGAACTGAACGAGTTGGATCACAACTAGAATTGCCTCGTCATCACATCAAACAATCACCTGGGACCTCGGCCAATGCATATTAAATCATCAATCTCTCCACGCAGGAGTAGGGCAGAAAAATACAAAAAGGAATTAGTGAATGGGATTTGACGTCGGTTTCAACAGTTTTTCAGTCATATCATGACTGTGGTGCCTACATGCGACAGAGCGCTTGAAGTGCCACCCATTTATAGTGTTGCTCTATTGCGAAGCCAGTCTTATTATCTTGACACTGATCCAACCAGTCCTTGATTTGTCCTCATAATGCTGAGCGTCAACAAGTTTCGCTTTTTAAGTCTTAGGTATGACCTGGGGTCGATTTATGGGCATCTCGCTTGCGAGGAGGACGCTCTAATCACTTGACCATCAAAGTTTTCAACCAGGTTGACTTTGGCGTATAGTCCTGCCATATATATACCCATGCGGTCGAAACAATATTTCCGGCTTATGTTTGCAACGGAAGTGGGAAGTTGAGGCGAGATATTCTTACGAAGTAGGCTCTCATTTGCAAATTGTCCGGTAATGAGTGAGTCCATCCGAATACTTTCTCCGGAAAAATAAGGAGAACCGTCGACATTAGAACCTTGATTTTTGGGATGAACGTGCATTAGGGAACTGTTACCAGCAAGTTCTAAGCTGACCTATTTTTGATGAAAATTTGACCTACTTAGGCGACCTGTAAACCTCGAAATTGGCAAAGACATGTCCTAATGCCCCCGAGTCCATGAAAATGCGCTTAATTAGGTCAATGTCAGTGTGACCTGCCCTAACTGGATCAAGCTGAACTACTTTCTAACCTAATTGGGCGACATAGAAACCTCGAAATTGGCAAAAACATGTCTCAATGCTTCCGACGACCATGGAAATTGTTAGTCTGAGGTCAAGGCACACAGCAAACCATACTTCGTAGGTCCTGTGACGTTAGTCACACTCGCATGTTATCGAGTTTCCAGTATGCATTGTGTGTGGTTATGTCGTAGCGGATAATAAGATGGACTGTATGTAATAGTTACCTTTCCACGTGGCTTTATGAACTCCTCTGCTTATGATATAGACGATTATCAAAAGGCACATAAAGACATAGGACAGAGCTTGACCCACAGCAGAGCCTCTGAAAACAAAATAAAATTTCTGGAAAATTTTAATAATGAAATGAAGTAAAATTACATATACCCTATTTCTTCTAATTTTCGAACAGCATTTTTAGACTTAGAATCAGAAAAAACTCATCTTAATATCAACTGAGGATACATTCTGTGGCATGGATGTGTTATTTATCCCAACAACTTAAAAGATAGCTAGTGAAGTTTGTAGAATGTTTGCAGAATTTCTCTCCACAGTAGCCTGAAGTTAAGTTTTGCCGTCTGAATAATTAGAAGATATAGGGTACGTCATCAGCCGATTGTCTAATGAATTCCCAGAGTTCCTGCCGATTTCACTTCTGAACATCAACGCAAGCTACATTCATGTAGAACACAAGAAAAATTCGTATGACTGGATGAGATTTGATTGGCATGGATGATCAGTGCGTGATGGATCATGCAAGAACTGATCAATGAAAGAACGTACCGATTTTATTTCCTGGTTGTAGTCATAAATACCTACCCCGCCTATCCCCACCATTTTTTTTTATCCAGAGGTCTGCCATTTTGTCGTCAAGCCACGTCACAGCTATTATAGATTTTGCTTAGGGAACGTAAACTCTGGTGAACCGTGCATGGCCAGTTAAAGCTTTTTCCTCATAGAATCCAAATCGTGTATCAGATATTTTTTTACAATTTTTTCAAAGCAGTACTAAACGTTTTAACTTCGTTACACTGGAACAACATAGAGGCCTCCATGTTTGAAGAATCGTGACGTCAGCGGACACTAGTTCTTCTGCCTCTGGAGGTAAAAACGCGTCAATTGGCAGAGGTGCCGTATTCGAGACCGTAGCTTACAAACATGAACGAGGATGATAGTGCGACGTGTCGGGATTACCTGGTACATTGTGAAGCCGAATGCAGAGCAGCCCGGCATCGTAGAATATCTGCTAGAATCAGGCCGTATTCTACATCAAAGCTAATCTATATCATTGCCTCTGTTTGTCGGGGAACGGAGGAGTGCATGAAAACGACCATATGCGACCATGTTATCTTGACGCAGAGAATGTCCGATGACGTAGGAGATTATCGGCACAACTGAAGTTCACGCTTTCCCATTGGATAAAAATCCTGCCCAAAATAAATATGGCGGCGCCCCCAAGAAATTCCAAATCACGGTATTTTCTGTTTGGGTCTGTCTCATTCATTGGAAAAAAATGAGAAAAAATATTTGTCACGATTTTTTTAATCTATCGGGACTCTTGTATAATTCCCGCGGTGTTTTACCGCAGTGTTTACGTTCCCTTTAATTGTGGGAGTTTGGCATTTCGGTCATGCACGAAAGGAGGTTTGCACCTATTGTAGTTATCGAGTTTTAAAATAAAGATCGTCTAAGACGAAGAGATTTGAATTTACGGGATTTTCAATAGTGGCAAATAGGCAAGTGATCGACCATTGTTTCATTTGCCAACATGTCAAGTCACGTTGAAAATCGGCATCTCGTCTTACATTAACATGAAGCCAGGATTCTGCAATTCCGCGCTTGTCTGGGGATTTCCGTGACGGCCTCAATTCAGGGGCAATAAAGGTCGCAACGTATTTTGGGAAAGCTCTGTATGCTCCAGAAACTTTTGTGAAAATGATACCTTTTTGTGGTTATGAGAATATTAAAAGTTGTGAAGAGCGAAGATGTGTCTGACTGCGTCCTCTTGTCAAGTATGAGAATTATCCGTTAAATCTATTTTATACCTACCATCTATATCAAGGCAACAAAACATCGGAATAGTGATGAAATATTGTTCTCGCGATTTATCAGGAACTGCTGCATGGATCTTTCTCAAATTTCGAACACAAGTTCCCCTTGGGTTCTAGTTGTACAAGATACCTTTTTTCGGTCCGATTCGAAAATCCAGTATGGCCACCAGGCGGCCATCTTGCATTTTCTCATGAAACATTGTTATCGCGATTTCTCAGGAACTACTGCATGGATCTTTCTCAAATTTGGTACAGAGGTTCACCTTGGGGTCTAGTTGTACAAGATACCTTTTCTGCTCTGATTTGAAAATCCAATATAGCCACCAAGCGGCCATCTTGGATTTCTCTATGAAACTTTGTTATTGTGATTTCTCAGGAAGTACTGCATGGGTCTTTATCAAATTTGGTACACAGGTTCTCTTTGAGGTCTAGTTGTGCAAGATACCTTTTTGTGATCTGATTCGAAAATCCAATACGGTCTGAAGATTTCCGTGACGGCATCAATTCGAGGGCAATAAAGGTCGCAATGTATTTTGGGAAAGCTCTGTATGCTCCAGAAACTTTTGTGAAAATGATACCTTTTTGTGGTTATGAGAATATTAAAAGTTATCAAGAGCGAAGATGTGCCTGACTACGTCCTCTTGTCAAGTATGAGAATTATCTGTTACATCTATTTATACCTACCATATATATCAAGGAAACAAAACATCGGAATAGTGATGCATTAACACTACGTCTGCATACGTACGCCTCAACTACAAGGTACAATCTACATTAGATAATGGGAACCGTGCGGGCACGGTTAACTGTACCCAGCAAAAGCTGGCTTAGTCATGAATAGCATAATGTGGATTAATTTGAAGATATGTATGGAAGATCGAGACAGAGCCGCTAGCCGATCACCTTTACCTATATTTGGTATAAATAGTAGTTTATTCACCCTCGTGAGGGGATGGGGGGGGGGGGAGAGTGCATTAAGACATCTTATTACAGAATCTCACCGGAAGAACAATACAGAATACATCAATCACGTTACAAGTAGAACTAATATAAAAATAAAAGGAGAAAGGTTGAACAAATGTGAGCACATTTATTACAAAGCTACGGTTTTACATTTGTACTGGGAGGGGCTCCCGAGTGTCAACGTGCTATGAGTATTAACAAACGTTTCTAATGTAGTCAGTTAATTTGCTAATTTGTCAAACTTACCTTGTTCTCCCCTCAAGCACGTACACGGCCACGTACTGGACAATAACGTTGAACACGTTACCCGCAGCTCCAATAAACATCGGCGGTAATACCATGTTCTAGATTGTTATCATAAACAGATGATAAATTATACTTCTCTTCTAATGTAACCTTCTTGGTTATACAATTTTCAAGCTTGGCTTATTAATTCGACATATGATGATACCTAAGAGATTTTGCTCTTTACATGATATAACAATTATTGCAACCATACTGTATGTCTCTTCCACTGATTTTCGAGATATCATCAACATTTGACATGTTTGGATTTTAAGTATAAGGTACTTGAGGAACAGTAGTCAGGATGTCTATCTGGTAGGTTCGCAGGTTGGGATATCACCACAATTATTCCCCTAATGCGAGTAATCTCATAAACTCAGATTTAGGAAAAAACGTGGTCACGTCATTCAAGTATATAGGCGTGAAATCTGACATTCAACATTCAGACGTCGACCACAAAAGAATTACCGCATCAGTAATCGAAAGATCTCTTTTGTACTGAAGTTAGCGTCAATTTCATGTATGCATAAAAGATCATATGGACGTCAGGATGATAAATCGTGTTCGCTGTTTGTTACGGAACAGATTGAACAGAAAACAGAAGAATCAGTTGATGTACACAGCCAGAAAAAGGGTGATGGCCCATTATCTTTTTATGGTGATGATACCTGTTCATCACCCTTTAAAGGTGACGAAAAAGGGTGATGGCTAATGTTGTCACCCTTTTAGGGCAATGACCCAGATCGTCACCCTTTTAGGGTGATAGCCATTACCCTTTTATGGCGATGACCTAAGCATTTGCACTCATTGCTGATCACCCTTTTCAGGTGATGGTGGAAAAGAGTGATGGCTCTAACTCCACACCTTTTTTGGGTGATGCTGTCATCACCATTTTAGGGTGATAAGTATCACCTAGTTTTCTGGCTGTGTACCGTATCTATTTTACATAAATGAGTAGAACATTAAACTCTCTACAGTAACGTACCTGGGTCTGTAAATATTTCACCAATACTCGGTATAGGAAACTAAACTGAAAGGAGAGAGAGAGAGAGAGAGAGAAATCAATATCTTTACATTATTCATATGATGATGGTGTATTGTGGGAAGGAAAGTTTTCGTAGGCTACAACGTTCTCTGTCAAGGTAATTATTTTTGTCTCTTCCCAGTTTCAAGTTAGTAGTGTGCGTCATTTTTAACATTTAACCCTACCTGGCCTGGGGGGGGTTAGGGGGGAGTTGGCGGAAAGTGCTCCCCCCCCACCCCCTACTAAACTTTTCTCTGCTGCTCCGAAACGACAAAATCGAGAAGGCTGAAACTTGGTGACTTTTTATTGGGGTCATTTTGAGCCTATTTTTATATACCCCCGAGCAGAAGATCATGGGCAAATTTAAAATGGCGGTCATGTGGTATCCGCGAAAGTCGTGTTTTTCAATCTTTTCGCTCCATTTCTTCACATTTTCCTTGCCTAAAAGGCCTTGAAAGTATTCTATTTATGCAAAACTAATTATTCTATATTTTATTTGATTTTTTTCGAGAGAAAAATCAGAAAAATCAAAATTTCGACAAATCGACCCCAAAAAGCCCAAAAATGACTGTGACGTCATCATGGCGGCCATCTTGGATTTTTTTTACATTTCCCGGTAGAGCTTGAACCAAAGATACTGTGTGGTAAGTTTCAGCGAAAATATATAGGGGGGAGGGGGGACTTTCACACAATATATACACTTGGTGACACAAAATACATGATACTCACAACAAGGCCCGGGGAAAAGTATAGAAGATAATCTCCAGCTATCCTAAAATGGGAAAGAAGTAGATGAATGTAAGATATATTGTTTCACCAATGGTTGAGGGATGTCAGATAGTGTTTCACCAATGGTTGAGGGATGTCAGATAGTGTTTCACCAATGGTTGATGGCTGTCAGACAGTGTTTCACAAATGATTGATGGATGTCAGACAATGTCTTACCAATGATTGATGGATGTCAGATAGTTTCTCACCAATTTTAAAAGACAAATTTTTTTATTCTTCATTATTCTTCGGACTTCAGAGCAGTCAAACAGGTGTGAAAAATAACAAGTGAGAAATGACTACATTGTAGTCAAAACCTGTGGCAGTGGCAATAATACAGTGAAAGGCATATCAGCGGAGGTAGTGGTAATTGCAGAAAAAAACGCGCCATCTGCCAGTGTTTTCATGCTAGGGGAAGTAATTTTCAACTTCTAACCCACAATTGTAGGAATTGCGATTTTGACTGGTCCGTGCCGTCTATATTGAATTGACAGACGGACTCACAATGATCACTTTAGCAATGCCTTGGTACAATTATCGTGTTTTCATGTTTCAAATCATTCGGTACAGCCGGTGATTTTTGCAAATCAAAAATGCTTTCAAATATTTGGAAATCCAAATAAAGTTCAAAGATTTAGTCATAGCGCAAAAATCTACGAGCATCTTACTTTGCCGAGCAAAATGGAAAATTTATATTTCCTTCAAAGCGAATTTTCAATGAATTTAGTATCGGGTCTATCACTTTGATCTGTGAAACTATGGAATGGGGTTGAATGCTTTATCGAACTGCCCAAGAGGCATAATGCCACTTTTCACTATTCAAATTGAGGCCTATGACAGTCTTGATATTCGATTAGAATAATTAATTAAGTTTCTGCATTTACGTGTGTTGTCATCTGCAAACTAAATACCTTGACACTCTTTTTCATGCAGCAAGTCAGTACCAAGACATGGTTTGCTCCTTCTATATAATTTTGCTAATTACTAAGACAGTCGCCTATGATTATGCAAATTAGCTGAACCACTGACAAGTTTGCGGCTCATCTTCCTTGGTATATAAGCAGTTCAGTGAAAATGGTAATATCTGAAGACAATGACTGATGTGTCGATCGACAGCTAAAAGCGACTGAAGTTTCCTATGTGTTGACGTAAGAGAATTGAAGTCTGAACGGAAATCAACGAAGCAATAATTGAATTCATTCCACCGAATATAGTTGCAAATGATTTCAAACGTGCCTGAAGACTGGGTTGGCATGTGAGATCGGAGGTTGAAAAGAAAAGTGTGGTGGAGATCACACTCTCTTAGCGCATGCGTATTTCAAAAAGTCATAAGAAGGAGAACAACAACAACGCGAGCCTCCCGTAGACCTGCGTGCCGCAGGTAAAAATGAGACACACACTGCAAGTGAATATATTATATTGTACACTATTATTAAAATATTTATACACTGTCAGAAGAACCTGGTCACTCTAATCAAACAATACCTGGTACAGACGTGACCTACATGTTCTGCATGGTTGACCCCTCGTTTATGGTCACTCTGACCACATTTGTCTTGGTCAAGACGCTGGTTCGACATACAGAAAATGGTCACGTCTGTGCCATGAAATACCTGGTAAGGATGACCATATTCTTCGGACAGTGGGATACCTCGTACACGTGAAGAATATAAAATACTAGATTTTTTCCGATTGATTTATTGCTGGATTAATCAATTGTATTACCTGGCCACCTCTGCGTTTTGACCCACCAAGATCAACAGAGCTTCCGCATTCAGATGTATAGACCAACAGGTGCAACAAGATAATGTGATGATCGCAATACCTGATAGGAAAAAATGCATTTACACAGAAAAAAAAAAATTCCTAAAAAATTTAAGGAATATTCCCTGACTATTACACCAGCGGAATAATTCTCAACATAACTAAGGAATATTCCTTACCATGTCAAGGAATTTCCTTAACATGCTACGGAATATTCCTTATTGAATTTTAAGGAATATTTCGCTGTAATAATTAAGGATTGTTTTTTTCAGTGTATTAATCATGATATGGTGCATATAATTCACGCCAACACACAGCCAGAAAAAAACCCAGATCTGGTCATCACCTTTAAAAGGTTATGGGTTAGAGCCATCACATTTCAGAGGTGATGTCCATCATTTTTAAAAGTGATCATAAAAAAGGGTGATGGCTCTAACTCATCACCTTTTCGAGGTGATAGTTATCACTTTTTCTGTCTGTGCAGATCAGGCTATATCTTACAGCCCCCAAAGCGGACTTTCACTTGAACACGATTAGTACACATGTATAAATATGACTACACATTGGTCGTGAGATTGATAGATACAAAATTATTCCAATTTAAATGCATTTACTTGAGATGTACCTCCATTTTCAAACATTTATTTTTCGAGTTATTTAAATTTCGACCTACATGTAGATATTTTTTCCGTGGAATTTTATGAGAGATTTTCTTTATGAGTTTAAACTGAAGTCAAAATTTCACGACTTCAAAATATCTCAGCATTGTTTTTTTTTAAGAATTGCGCCAAAGCTATTTTCTCTACATAGCTTCGAATAATCTTTAAGGAATAAAGGAAGGAATAAACAGTTTTCTTTTTGAAACTGGAAAAACATAAATTGAGAGAGAGAGTAAGTAGAACTGATTAGCCGTGTCAGTATATATTGACTATGTAACTGATATGTATTCTAACCTTCTGTGTTATGCGTGTCGTGTGCAAATACGTGTTGTAAATAAGGTAAACTTCCACATAGCAACGGGTTTTGCAAGAATACAAAATACTGCCTCGTGAAACAGCTCATCACGGTTGAGGGAGAGTGCGTTTACCTCACCCCGCAATAACACAGTAACATTTTTTCCGTGATACACTGAATGAGTGCAAAGGCACTCGATATCTGAACCATTCCATTTCCAGCCCTAAACTGCCCGCTAGTCTGTATGAGAAAAAATATTTAATATAACTTCGTTCTTCTTGGCCCTTCGCCCACAAATGCAGACAAACGCGAACCTGCTCGTGCTGGAAATGTCACTGTCCCGGTACCGTATCCATGGCAAGCACGTGACATGTAGGTCAACTTCTATACAAGCTGGGGAACACCACCTCCAGCTCATTAGTTATCATATTTCTGTGGTTAATCTTGGGCAAGAAATAGGTATAAAAAATCAATAAAAAATCAATAAAATATTTTATTTCTCTGCACTGAAAGAATCAATTGTTTTGCACGATATATTTGTATGGCAAGCCAGGCAACACTGCGTGCATTTGCGGCACGGGTAAAATGTACCAGCCGCGCTCAGAGAGAATCAGTTTTGCGCATTTGCTGATGATTTCTACATTCAAATATATCTCCTGATCAGAATTGGATTCAAAACCTTCGTATCGGTATTTGTTGTGTAATAATTTACCGCTGGGACGTCTTTCATCCCTCGTAAAACCCCCTTGATTGCTGCGCAATCTCGGGGTTTTGACTCGGGATGAAAGACGTCCCAGCGGTAAATTTTTACGCAACATTTACCTCTATGTCGGTTGTGAACCCTTAAACCTAGCTAACTTGGAGGATGTAGAACGTTCATTTCAACGGATGCGCTTAAAATATCAGTAATTATTCGTCATGCTAATATATTGACTGAGCTGAGAATCACCCAGTGTTCTTAACGGAGTTAATCTTTGTCAAAGCAGGAGTGAACCCGCGCTGACGATCATGAGCTCACGCGAGATCCGAATTGGAAAGCGACATGGTGGGAGGTTTTTTCCGTCGCCAGCCTCCTACTGAAAAAGGGGCACAGTGTGCAACGGTAGCAACAGACAGCGATCTATAATTTGTATCTCTGCTATTGGGGCTATCCGCAGTTGGCGATGTCAACGGAACAGGTCTCGTGAACGCCAACGGTGGTAAAACGTGTAATAAAGGCACCCATCTCAGACTCCGTATCTATCAGTATCTATGGTGAGATAATATATTCGACTTCCATTCCATTTCATTACATAATTACCGTTAACACATTCACTTCATTCACCGTGTATTTCCGCCGATGACACAAGATCTAACGATAAGAATCTAGGACCCCTCGAATTATAGGTGATGAGCTGGCCTGCTTCCATCGAGTGGAAAGAGAAAACAACAAAATCAAGGATGACAACAAATGGTTTTATTATTTACCTGCATGACAGCCTATCCAAGCTGGGGGAGCCACATTGGGTAGGTTTACACCCCCTTTTACGTTCGCTTTGATCCAACGCCAATCTACCATTTGAGAACCTGTCCTTGTGTGACGTCTTTCTTCGGCATGTAGCCGTATTGAGTCTCTCTCGGAAAGATACCGGTCCTAGTCGAATGTGGCCGGGCGTGCCTTATTTCAGGTCGATGCGCATATAACCGTACTGTGGCGTCATCGTATTCGTCAAAGGCTTCTCGCGCAAACTGAGTGCGCCCATGGTACATTTGTCTAGCTAAATGTAACAGTTGAGTGGTTTCTCCTGGGGTTTTAAACACCACCAGGTAATGAGCATTTAAGCTAATGTTCCGATGTTCTTTCTACTTACTAAACAAATTCTTCACGATGTAGATGACGCCGAGCCGACAATGATGACTGATGATGACAACGATAGAGATCTATATCTCTACAAAAATGAAGCGGGCATTCTCTCTCGTCGACTTTATGACAAAAGAGATGATTACATTCCAGTTGGACCTGCATATGGCGTATACATATCTCGCCTAGTAGCATTTGCTAGATCCTGTGTTAATTGTGACGATTTCAATCAACGTCACAAAACATTGTTGCAGAAACTTATAAAACAGGGCTATTCCTCCAAGCGCCTCCATTCAAAGTTTCTCAAATTTGGCGATACATATCGCATGATGATAGCAAAATACGAACGTAGCGTGCAAGATCGATGGCGTTACGTTTCGTAACTTGTGTCTAATTCCGCTTAACCCGGGGCTAGGGGCCGTATGAACCCATGTACTTCAAGATCCTCATGATGCACATAATAATAGTCACAATCAAAGCGTGACTGAGATACACCATTCTCTAGATAACGACTTTAGAACGATTATTACGGATTAAGAATACTGATCAGCGATACGGATTTTATACTTTTGGAACATCATTATGTCTTGTCGGCATCATTGAAAACTGTTCTCTCTTGCAGGAAACTAGCCTATGTTTATGTATACTATGATTGTCTTTTTTGAATTTGGTGCTAATACTGTTATATGGATATGGAATAGGTCTTTGGGTTATGGACGCGGATATTCTTTAATGGACGACGGCTGAATTATGAATGACGGACAAGACGCTTGTATATTTGGTAAAGATCTGGGTCACCCGAGCATCGGATTCCACCATGAGATCGTCGACAACAACCAAGGTGTCAGGTTTCAGGTCGGTCGGGGTGGGTAATCCTTCCACAAAGGGGACGTATCCTTCCACAAAGGTGACGTGTCGTCTCCGCAACACCATACGACTCGGTCGACGGGTGGGGTTATCATGCCGTCGGATCCGCAATGAGGCAAGTGAAAAGCGGATGCCATCGGGGGTCCATGGCTGAAGTTGTAGCCTTTGACATGGTAAGTCGCTTTCATAAATCTGGTAGGGCTCCACAAGCCGTTTAGGAGGTATCCGCAATGTCCGGGGTGTAGTAGGTACCGTGACAGTCTGTGGTGTGGTAGGTAGTGTGACAGTCTGTAGCGTTGTAGCTAATGTGGTAAGCTGGTTCTGTGATGTTAACCTGGATTGTACCCGGTAGGGTCTGGTAGTCGTTGTGGTGGTGAGCGATCGGGGTGTGACCTGGTTAGTAATTGTCTCCCAATTGATCTACAGTCACAGAGGGTCTCGGTTGGTTGAATATAAATGACGGCGGCCACGTCGTAGAAGACACTCCATACAACAACCTCAGGAGAACTAAGACCGTGTTTACATCAGCCACTTGTTGTTTTGGAGTTTGAAGTTTCAGCGGCAGTCGCACTCTGTCCATATCTGAGGACAGACTGAACCCCGACTCCTGTGAAGCGTATTTATATCCGTTTCTTCTGACTGACGAGAACCCACGAATTAAATGAACTCGACCAACCTTGCCACTTCACGGTGTCGCTCGGTCTTCAGTGCCTTCCAGGGGTTCCCCTTGAAGATCTTCCAGTTGATATACCGTGGGTTGACGGCGTAGGCGACGAGTGATGACAAAGTGTTCGTTGCTCCAGTTGGGGAGGTATGATTTTTCGAACTTGCCCTTGACTTTATGGATGCGCACTTGATTACCACGCTGGTTTATAAGGATGTGGACGTTGGAGGGATGGATACAGGACAGCCCGGGCTTGGATCCGTGGTGCTGGGTGACTTGAATGAGAGCTCTCTGGATACTGCGGTGATAGACCCGATGTACCCGATCACAAGTTTTGGTATGTATTATATTTCCATATGTGTTGCAATCGATGTACCGCCGTATGTTATTATAGGTGAAGTATTTGTACATGCGTTTTGAAGGTATTTACATGTATTTCAAGGTGCGATTGAACCTCTCGTCGTGCGAGGCCTTGGTATCGTTGTACGTGTGAAAGAAGAACATCTTGTCGGTTTTCAGAAACTGTCGAAGAATTATGTCTCTTCATCGGTCTGTAAGTACAAAAGTTTGGGCCCGGCCTTGAAAGCGTTGATGAGATTCTCCCCGTTTTCGTCCGGATGGGAACGACCCAGACATAGTTCGACAGAATATAGATGCAGGTCAAGAGAGCGGTTCTTGTCGTTGTGTTCGGCATTGGCACTTATATCGACCAAATCCGCTTGCCACTGACTTTCCATGCCCCCGGCGATGACCCGGTCCCTTGGAAAATGGCTCCGGGTAGCTCGATGTAAGCTATAGGTATTCTGAGTTTTTAACCAGGCTTGGAATTGTGATCGACGAATGTCATGGGGCTTGGCAGACTGGTGGAGGGCATTCACTCCACATTATGCGACCGGACTGTCGGAGCTGTAGTATAAGTTGTTCAACACCTTCTTCCAACGCTTTATTATTCAGAACGCTTTCTGCGGGGTTTCAATGGGCTCTGCCAGTGCATCTTGCAGAGTCGGTTTGATGGCCGACAGTAGGGGGATTGATCTTCGACCAGCACGTCGTTCACCTCCGGCACGGCCTGTTCGAAGGCGGGCCATAGATCGGGGAGAAATGCATTGTGGATCCTCTCAGTCGAGCCAACTGATCAAAGAATGCAACGCGGCAAACGTAGACATCGCGACGACACAAATGAATGAGGTGGCCGTCCAGTTTTCCACTCAGCACCCGTTTGAATTTTCGCCAACCACTGCTCGTCAGTCGACACTGTCGGTTGGTGTTGTGACGCATCACTGTCGCACACATCCCCAATGTTTACCATGATTACGCACTTCTCATACACCTAGAGGAAGACCTGGGGAGTCAGACATCCACATACGAGATGATCCGTTATCCTGAAGTGGACTCCAAGCTCTTATAGCTCTCAAATGAACGGGTTGTCCGGACGTAGGACTTTTATACAAAAAAGGTGTCTATTCTGTCATTTTCACAGCGTCAGGGTCAATAGGGTAAAGATCACTGCAAGGCCGACGAGCCGTCGCTGGTTTCGGCGTGACCGCTCGTGGCCCGTAGCCCGGGCCTCAAAGATAGCTATCATAGTCCAGTAATGGTGGGTGATGGCACATCTCTCCATGGAGTCGACTCTCGCAAGGACCGCTTCTTTGAAGTCTTCTAGGATCTGGCGTCGCCCCTCGTTGTCGTCGCCATGTGCATGTATATCGGCTCGCACACACCCATCATAGGGGTATAAAGTACGTCTTTACCTATTTTAGGGGTAAAGTCCATGTTTCTGAATTTTTTTCGGGCAAAGTTTTACAGGCACCCACCCATCACGTAATCGACCTCGACGAGCGCTTCACCTTGACGTGACGTCATGACGCAGCCTCATTTCCAACCTCATTTCCACCCACCCCCACCAAATATACTAGGAGATTTCCACTTTATATACTACTCAACTATCATAGCTCTGATTACGCGCGAAAATGAACGCCTGATACTTTCCCAATGCTAAATGTTCTATGGCTGAATATGGATTGATTTTAAGTTAGGTGTGCGAAAATCCGACAAACTTCCTTCATCATTTCTTCTCCACTTACTTCTTTGAAGATAAATCCCCACCATGTGATTTCTTCTGCCACCAAATGCCTAGAGGAGAAGATATAATATTCGAAATCTAGCAGTGATTTATTCAAATAGTGCTTTAATAGATTCAGTAACTTATCTCTGTTTTTTTTAAAAATATAATTTGATCTGAAAGTCTCGGAGAGCCAAGGAAAATCTATCCGAGTATCGCTTTTGCTTCTAACGTAATAATTCCATACCATTTTTTTTCATGGAGAAACCCCGAGAGTATTGGCGAAAAAAACGATGTCCTCTGATTGGGGAAACAGTCTCTTGAGATTGAGTTCGTGTTGTATTACTGCAGGAAATTGCGAAATAGATTTAGTAACTCAGGAGGTACAGATACAGGAAAGTGGTTCATGGTATGGGAACAGAGAAGCTCGGTGTTTGTCAGTGTATTCCATTACATCAGATAGCTTCGGAAGTGAGACTGCTCACTGCTAAAACACAGATTTTTATTCGCTTGTTTGTTTGTGAGATATGACTGCAGTTTCAGGCAGTGGTAGGCTCCTGCAACCGTTTTAGGTTATACATGTATGTGCGGTCAAGGAGGGTAAACGCAACCTTCGAATAGGATTGTCTCCCATTATGTCAGATAATTCATCCCTATCATCAGCCACTTTATTATGTAGCCCTGTATCAAAACAAAGCAAAGCCTAGATCTTAACAGCCGAGGAGTCTTTATCAACCGAGTAAATATTTAAATATTCATTTTTGGCATGTGCTTGCCTTGCTGGGTTGTTGTTGTTCTTGTTGTTGTTGTTGTTGTTGTTGTTGTGAGAATATGTATTCAATACATCACCCTCTGTTCATTTCTGTTAATCTGCCAAATCCCCAAAACGTGTTACTGTGTATTATTTCTGCTTAATGCAGGTAACTGGTTCTGACGTTACAGAACACTTCTGATAAAGTCGTACATACACACTACCTGAGAGAATAGAGTATCACACGCAGTGCAGAGTCCACGACAGACAGCCGTTCCTGTTGCGCATATGAGCTAAAATATGAAGAAGAAAAATTCATCAAAACCGACATAATCTCACTCAATAGTCATTTTCATTTGAAACGGGATGACTTGAAGGGAAGTCGATGTCGATAAAGAAATTAAAGGCTAACTGCAAAGGTTTTTTGAGGTGAAAGACAAAACAAAATCTGACGAGGTCTGTTGAATTTCAGGAGAACATTTTGATCTAAGTTTGCGCATATCAATCTGGACTTCGAAATCAGAATAAAAATACACATCGCTTATCTCCCCCTGATTTTCCAACATTTGGCTTTGTTCGTGACGTCAGTTTTGCATTATGGGGACGTCAGGAAAATGACGACGTTGACAGGGAATGTGTTTGAATCAAAATTTTCCTTGCCCCATGAAAAATCCCACTACGGTATAACATGTTTGACATAAAATTCTACATTGTCTCCGATACAACAAAGACTATGGTAGATACAACCACCTCGCTGGGGGTCTAATAATACCCCAGCCACCAGTCAGATTTGTTAGACCAGATTCGGGGCCTTCGCTCATATCGCAGGAAGTAACATCATATATAGTAAAATAGATGTTTACGGAACATTTTCGATTTCTGTTGACCTAGCGTTAAAAAGAATTATCTGGAGATTATTTTCCCTGTTTATCTGGACAGTAAGTTCGCTCATGTGCAACACTGAAGGAGTTGTTCGGCCGGATTCAAACTGAACCGTGCGTACATGGGTTTTCCCCTATACGTCATAGCAACGTGGTAAAGGTCAACTTCGGCTATTAGAGGCAGGGATGATAAATGAGCCTGCGAAATGGAGCATGCGCTGTGGGGAGGATGTGGTAGATATGGAAATTATTTTGGGAGTATTTGTCTCAGTCCAGACAGTTTGTATGAATTGATGCAACCTGAACTGTGGATCAAGCAACAGATGTGTGTCATCTGGTAATTCATTATGCAGCTTCTTTTAACACCAGGCACAATCATGAAAGGGTGTGACTCAATGGGTCACAATATAGGCAATTGGAGATTGAACGGAAAGAACCCAAACCTAGGGGATTTCCCCTGTTGTACAAACTGATTCACATGTATCAGCTTTTCAAAGCAACACAGATTGGCGACAGGTGTGTGACTTCCACTTGTATTGGTAAACTCTGCACAGATTTTGGACTGTCCTTCATATTCGCTAACACGAATTACCAGTGCTTTTGAAAAGTATGTTGGCAGAGTAAATTTGAAAAAAAAAGAAAATTACGTTCCAATATAATTTTGTTTTCTAACATAGTCTTTGTTGTAGCAGAGACAATATAGATTTTTCAAATTCACCCTTCAATATTGTGTATTTACTCTTCGTGGACTTTTGGTGGCAGTCCCAAGAACAATTAATTTGGTGGATTATTATTTATTTAAATTTACATGCTGTAGTGAAATTCTCTATGAGGCAAAAAACATATATGACGTTAATTACTGAATTCAATGAATAAGAGGGCGAATTACATGACTTTCAATAACTGCCACTGCCATCATACAATACGCGATACTAAAGTCTGTCCATTTTAATTAATCATCTTCTTCGAAGCTTCTCAAGAATCAATATTTACCTCCTCATAATTTTTTTTTTGCAGCGTGTATAACAAAATGAAAACTGATGACTACCATTATTCCATAATATTGAAAATATATCACGCTTAAAATAGCTTAATAATTCTCTCCATATAAAACCCCATAATAGTTTTTGCGTGTACCCTAGCTCAGTTGCATAGGGGGACCTCATAATGTATCGGTGTTCAAGCGGACAAGGCTCACTGAGGCCGAATAAAGTAATAAAATGTGATCATTGGGTGTGTCGCTTCTATCTCATGCCTAGTTAAATTGCCGAATTGCAAACAATTTCACGGGTATTTAAAGGTGTTAGGGCTTGTTTAAGGATAGCTGTCCCCTTAGAGGGTAAAAGTTGGTAATTTTCTTTATTTCTTCATTCAAATATTCACTATTTCCTTTAACATTTGGTGAAAAATGAAATCAAAATTATAAATAGAAGTGCTTCAATATTAGGATTAAGAAGCTGAGTAGCTAGCAGGTCCTCCGCCAAGTAGCCTGTTTGAGAGCATACAACATATATGCTTCCAATATCTCCTTAAATATAACTTGGAGAGTTGATATGTGTATATGGAAAGAGACGTTCATCTGGAATTGTTGAGACAATTTGAGGAGGTTTGGGAAGCAGTAATGGGTAGTGTAACACTGGAATGTAAGTCTGTAGTTGTATATGGATTTGTGGATGATGAGGTTTATAAATCGATGAGTGGAATAGATCAACATATCGCGTTCACAACACAGATGGGTACAATATGGGTGAGTGAAATCCAAGATGGTCAATGGCAGCCATTTTGGATTACATACTACCTCAATGAAAATCAATACCAATCGCTGTCTAACTGATGTGAAGCACCGTCTCGAGTTTGAAGTTGATTGGTCAAACTGTTGTCGAGATATCACGTTCACAAGGTCCGATACGGATGGAATCCAATATCGTCAATGGCAGCCATCTTGGATTATGTACCTCAGTGAAAATCAATACCAATGGCCGTCTAATTGATGTGAAGGACATTCTCAAGTTTGAAGTCGATTGGTCGAACTGTTCTCGAGATATCGCGTTCACAAGATGTGGGATGGACAGAATCCAATATGGCCAATGGCAGCCATCTTGGATTACGTACCTCAGTGAAAATCAATCCCAATGGCCGTCTAACTAATGTGAAGCACCTTCCCAAGTTTGAAGTCGATTGGTTGAATTGTTCTCGAGATATCGCGTTCACAAGATCTGGGACGGATGGAATCCAATATGGTCAATGGCAGCCATCTTGGATTACGTACCTCAGTGAAAATCAATACCAATGGCCGTCTGACTGATGTGAAGAACCTTCCCAAGCTTGAAGTTCATTGGTGGAATTTTTCTTGAGATATCGCGTTCACAAGATGTGGGACGAACAGAATCCAATATGGTCGATGGCGGCCATCTTGGATTACGTACTTCAGTGAAAATCAATACCAATGGCCGACTAACTGATGTGAAGCACCTTCTCAAGTTTGAAGTCGATTGGTCGAATTGTTCTTGAGATATCGCGTTCACAAGATGTGGGACGGGCAGAATCCAATATGGTCGATGGCGGCCATCTTGGATTACGTACTTCAGTGAAAATCAATACCAATGGCCGTCTAACTGATGTGAAGCACCTTCTCAAGTTTGAAGTCGAGTGGCCGAATTGTTCTCAAGATATCGCGTTCACAAGATGTGGGACGGACGGACGGACGGACGGACGGCTAGCATTTCCAAGTCCTCCCACCACTTCGTGGCGGAGGACAAAAATTTAGTTTCCGAGGCACTGGAAGAATTAAACAGATTGCCTTAGCTTGGGCTGGGCTACTATTGTCTGTTAAATTTCCCTTTCTAAAACTCATTTCCGCAGTATTATGGTAAGCTAATTATCTATTAGTCCTACTTATTTACATTAATCTACCCCCTTCTGATCAAAACCATGCAAACATTTGATTTTTGTTTCTAATTATAACAGTGACACTTCACTCAGACACCCGCCGTGAAGTGATCTACATAGGTGTCAATTCTCAGCTGAACAAGTTTTAGCAAGTTTTTAAAGTTTAAATTGGACTTTAAACCGCCTTGATGAAAAAACTTAGTAATAGTTTAATCCAGAATAAAGTAGTTCCCAGTAGACAGTAGGTCCCATTAGACAGATTGAAAATTTATTTGACAATAGAATTCAAGCAAAATTTTTGGATTAATTCATCAGATGTATAGCTGGACACATTCTGCCCGATTTCTAGCCTTTCATTTTTGTACAAAATCCGAGATTCAAATGTTTATTTCTCGAAAAGTATCCATGCTACGCTTTTGAAATTTGGCATGCTTGTTACTTATAAGGTGATCTAGTAGTAAAATTATCTCACCGTTTGTAAGTTCGGATTAGGTTTTTAATTATTCAACTTTTAAGACAAACGACCGTTTTATTTTGGTAAAATAGCTGTAAAAACAAAACCAGGCAAAAATGAAAAAAACCGAGATAAAATTTGCTAGTTCGAATTGTTTCCTATCAAGGTGTACCATCAAAGTTGAAACAAGACCAACAGTTTTCATGAAATTTCAATTGAAAAATGGATGCTATTGTTTTAATTTTAATTTTTTTAAATTGAAATATTTTCTACACAGTAGCAGTATCGGTTATACAAATCTTATAGTTGAAATCCCTACGATGTGTGCTTTCATAAAATATATAGTTTATTATGGTTATCTTGTATATTTATTGATACAGACGACAAATTGTCATGGGGGTGCAAAAACTGCCTCTAAGGGGACAGCTATCCTTAATGACCACCTTAGTGAATATCACAGTGTAATAATTCTTCGATGTTTAATTTTACACCATCAATAAAAAAAAAAAGTCGCGACAAAGATAACTAGCACAAACATAACCCTATGCTTGCAAAAAAAAATAAAAATAAATATTTTATTCATGTCACACTTTGAACTTGAGGTAGCATCTGAAAGGTGTATCAATCCTTCAGCCTTAAAAAACATTATGATATGGCATCATAAAAAAGGTTGAATGAAAGTTAAGGATTTTGAACAATGGGATTAGTCTTCACTCAGGTACTAACATGTACCAAATAAGTTTCAAACATTCCGATATAGGCTTTTGACTAGAGCTGACAATTATGCAGGCATATTCATGTAAAAAGAGGAAAGGACAATAACTCCGAGTTTGTAAAGTTAGTGCACATCCTCAAGGTACTAATCATAAAACAAGTAAGTTTAAAAGTTATTCAAGAAGTACTAACTCCAACCAGAATGCAATAGTATACATGTTGATGGACATAGGTAAAGTGCAATAAATGTAGCAAAAATGACAGGTGAGTGAGTGAGTGAATATGATTTAACGTCGCTTTCAACTATATTTCAGGCATATCACGACGTTGAGTTCTATTCCTTTTCACACCCGGGAACCACACGGGTGGGGTCCTATTCCTTTTCACACCCGGGAACCCCACGGGTGCCTCAGTTAGTCGCCTCTTACAAGCTCTCTGAGAAGCTGAGGCTTATTCCTGCCATGACCTGCGGTGTGCACAACGACATGCCAGGTCAATCCCCGGAAGCTCCACGGGGTCAAATGATTAAGACGAGGTAAAGAAGTGTACCAGGCATGCACATATTAAAGATACTAAACATGTTCGATTCAAAGTTGTCCATCAAATCAAGGTTGTAACTGAGCTCTCCAAATTTTGGAAAAACCTGGAAATGGATAGTGCAATGTACTAAGCATCTGTCATGTAAATTTCAAAGTTGTCCATCAAATAGTAACGGACATGTGGTATGGACAAGAAATTACTTACTGGTAGGATAAAGGGTTATAATTATGTGAAAAATAATCGAAACACGTAAAAGAAAACTGACAGTGCACATCTAAGTCCCTGCCATAAGTATCGAAGTTCTCCATCAAACACCAACCGAGATGTGGACCGGACAAGAAATTTGTCCAGGACAGACAATAAAGTGCCAAGGTACTAACCATCTTCCACGCAAGTTTTGGAGTTGGCCATTTGATGGACAAGACAAGAAATTATTGAAGGCGACAGAAAGGGACATAACTCTGTGGGAAATCATCGAAACGCGTGAAATACAAGCGTCTAATCCTCCACTTAATAATCAGCCGTAATCTATTATAAAATTTCCACGTCCACAATCCTAAGACCTATAATATATTCCATACAACAGCATTAGCACCAAATTAAAAAAAAAAACAAAAAGCAACAACAACAACAACAAAAACAAACAAACAACAACCATAGTATATATAAAAATCGAAGGAAGTAAGAGAGAAGTGATCTACTGTTTTCGAAGATGCCGGCAGGCATCATGATGTTCCAAAAGTCAGTATTATTAATCCATATGATTTTCGTTGTAAAATCGCCATCTAGAGAATAATGCATCTCATTCACGCTTTGGTTGTGACTGTTCATATGAAGACCATCTGTATTTTAAAGTACATGGGATCATAAGGTCTCTAGCCCCGAGTTAATCGGAATTAGACACACGTTACAAAAACGTAACGCCATCAATCTTGAACGCTACGCTCCTATTTTTCTATCAGCATGCGATATGTATTCCCAAATTTGAAAAACTTTGAGTGGAGGCGCTTGGTGGTATAGCCCTGTTTTGTAAGTTTTTGCAATAATTTATTGTGACGTTGATTGAAATCCTCACATTTAACACAGGATCTAGCAAATGCTACTAGGCGAGATATGCATACGCCATATGCAGGTCCCACTGAAATATTGCTGTCCAGAAAGGGATAATACGTATCGAAATTGTAACCATATATTTTGTCGTTATGTCGACGAGAGAGAAGGCCCGCTCCATTTTGATAGAGATATAGGTCTAAATATGACGTGCCGTTAGGGCTATCTGTAGTTTCCTTCAAATCCAGTGAAGGTTGATATATATCCTTCACAGCGTCATTATATAACGATTATCCACAGCGAGAAGATCGTCTATATAGCGTTTGGTGAATGACAAGGAACGGGTTTTGAAATGATCGGTTTTTGAAAGCCCATGCATGCAGTCGTAT
>JAVTVY010055398.1:0-30163 GCA_036873755.1 Hanleya hanleyi
AGTATTGGTATGTGTGATAACTAAATTACCTGTATGTGTGATAACTAAATTATTGGTATGTGTGATAACTACATTACCTGTATGTGTGATAACTAAATTACCAGTATTGATATGTGTGATAACTAAATATCAGTATTGGTATGTGTCATAACTAAATTACCAGTATTGGTATGTGTGATAACTAAATTATTGGTATATGTGATAACTAAATTACCAGTATTGGTATGTGTAATAACTAAATTACCAGTATTGGTATATGTGATAACTAAATTACCAGTATTGGTATGTGTGATAACTAAATTACCTGTATGTGTGATAACTAAATTATTGGTATGTGTGATAACTAAATTACTTGTTTGTATGATAATTATATTACTAAATTACTGGTATGTGTGGTAACTATATTACGGCTATTGTGATAAATAAATAATTTACCAGTTCTGGTATGTTTGAAAACTAAATTACTAATTCAACAAAAAAGTACAATGTATTACAAATATAAATATTTACATGTAATATAATGTTTATTGTAATATTAATTATGTATCTCTCCACATATGTACAGTACACCAATAAAATGACCACTACATCCTCTTCGCATCGTGCGCAAACCCTTTATGTATCGTGCGCGAACGATCTCCGCATCGTGCGCGAACGATCTCCGCATCGTGCGCAAACGGTCTTCGCATCGTGCGCGAACATGAAAAACTTGTTCCTGCAGCCAAGCTGGCCTGAGTCAAACTCTCGATCGCATCATGCGCGCATCGTGCGCTAAATAACCAAGTCCGTTTTCCGGCAATAGAGAAAAGCATACAATCGAAAGTGTCAACAATGCGATAAATACATTGTATATGTACAGTTACAATGGACGGAATAAAGCCAAGAAATCTAGAACTTCAAAAGACAGATCGTTCTACCGTACCAGTTTGACGTAGTTCCGAGTTAGGATGGGCAAAGCATGTCACTGACGATTGACGATGAGTCGGCTTGAATGAATTATAGTGACACTCGAAAATATGAGAACAAAATATCTTCCTCTCTTTCCGTTTAATGAATGAATGCTGCACATTATTGATACACATAAAGGGACAGAGAAAATAATTCCAGCTACTTCAGAACAGGGGAATATGGTGCGAGAAATGCTAAACTGGGAAATCCAGTGGTGACCTAGTTGTTGGCTGCTGGTTGTTGGGAAAGGGAGCAGTCATTTACTACCTTGGTTCACGTGCACAAGTTTTCTGCTAACCGGGCTGTAACCGACTAAAAACGATTTCGGGACAGGCATTTGGTTGATACTTTGCAATACCGTACGAGAAGAATATCACTGATATTCCACTGGACATTTTTTGGCATTCTGATGTTCTCATATAGTCAATATATAAAAAAAAAATCATATATGAGTAGGGATTCAATGTTTATGAAAACCTAATTTTTGCTTAAATATTGTCAATGGGCATTTACCACAATTATTAATTACACAGATATCTTACAGACATTTATTATTATAAGAAAAAAATTCTAAACATTTTAAAATGTTCAGAATATTTTGCTAACTGCCAATATTTGAAAATAAGGTTGATTCTTGATTGGATAAATTTGTAACATTTTGAAACCTATCCCTTCAATCAAATGTAGATTTTCAATTTGAGAATCATGCCATATACTGGCACGGTACCTACTGAAAAATATCATTGCGAAGTCTTACCAATATTATCCAGTTTCTAGATGATACTTCGTATACCTATAAGGGTTCATTAGTCAGTGGAGATGAAACCGCTTGTGTCTAGACCTAGTGTTCCCAGTCTTTTTTGGAGTGGGTGAGTAGTAGGGTTTAATGTTGTTTTCAACCTTGATTCAGTCATATCACGTCGGAGCCTCCTTGTGCCAGAACGCTAGAGTGCTCACAGTTCCTATTACCCTGGACACTGATCAGCCCAGCCAGTACAGCATCCGGTCACCCATCCAAATATTGACTGAGCTTAATGGCTATGATGAGCTTTTAGAGCTCGATATGTTGGGCAAACCACATATCTTCATGGTGATCTGATCCTAAGAGGTGATAAACACAGTTGTGATATTCCTCTGAGTGCACACGACTGTTTTACTCTCAAAAACAATTAGAGTGAAAATTCAATATACTGGAATAGGCGAGAAATCTTTGGTTTAAGCGATGCTTTATTGCATTTTTTTTGCAAGTGGGAGTGCATTAAGACGAGCTTATAACTGCGTCTCGCACATTGAACTACATTAAACAATACAATACACTTCGGGACTAAACATGAACGAACAATTATGATGCACGGCGAGAAGAGAAAACAGATATAAGGGGAATATATAATCATAACAAAATCTTTCCGATTGCATGTATTCCATCTAATAGATTGGAAATTTCAATCTCAGATTGATTTGATTATCTTCAATTCAGATTGAATTTCAATCTAACTTTTTCAGAGTGTTCGTATATTTCTGTGTCGAATACACTAAATAATATTGCGAGACATCTTTACTATGGAGCTGACCTGCTGTCAAATTTGAGCAAATGGGGCTACCGATGTTTATATGAGAAAAAAAATAATGGGTGTTTTGGTGTTGCAGGAATTACTATCGGGATATGAAATTTCAACTTTCCCCCAGGTGGATCGACACAAAAAAAAGCTAAAAAAAAACCCAAAAACAATTGCCTGATCTTCTCACCTTTCACCTGTAGCTCCTGGAAATGGCACGGAGATATTCTTGAGTTAATATATATATGTCAGTGGTTTTAAAATCTGCAAGGCCACTCTCTCTGTGAAATTCAGTTGTTGAAGAAATGTATATACACATGAACATCTTTCAGAATCGGCACAAAAAAAAAAGGATAATAAAAAAACAATCACATGATCTTTTCACCTTTTACCTGTAGCTCCTGGAAATGGCGCGGAGATATTCTTGAATTAATATATATATGCCAGTGGTTTTAAAATCTGCAAGGTCACTCTCTCTGTGAAATTCAGTTGTTGAAGAAATGTATATATACATGAACATCTTTCAGAATCGGCACAAAAAAAAAAGCTGAAAAAACCCCAAAACAATCACATGATCTTTTCACCTTTTACCTGTAGCTCCTGGAAATGGCACGGAGATATTCTTGAATTAATATATATATGTCAGTGGTTTCAAAATCTGCAAGGTCACTTTCTCTGTGAAAAATATAGCGGGTATCTTCCCCCAAAAATTTGAAGTTGATTGATATAAGTGCTCAAAAGTTAACAGAGGGAAAAGAAAAGTGGGCAAGAAGAAGACAGAAGAAACTGACAGACACGCTGGATTTACCTCTAATGAAAATCAAAATTTAAAATATTTTTATTCTGTGTGAAGTGGCTCTGTAATTATGCACATGCCACAAGGAAATCTTGCAATTGTAGGGGCCATGGCAAAAGTTACTATTGGTACCGTACGGCCGTACGGATAATCAGTAAACACAGAGACTCCTATTCGTCGACAGTATAAATCTAGAACATTGTTTGTGTCTCACACACACGTAAATATTCGGAAATATTCAGTCCCAGTATTTCATCTAATTTCTGCAATAAACTGAGTAATATGTTTTAAATCTTCCGATATTTATCCCGACAGGGAAGCCGCTTCTATATTTCATTAATGACACTCGGTTGTAAATTTCACACATTCTTTCAGTAGAAACTGGAAACAAATAACTTCTCCCGCAATCACGTGCTGGTCTGTGACCCATTAATTTGTTTACAGTGGGCGGAGTTCCGGGGATCCCGTGTTTTCATTGGCTGTGTTTTTGTGGTAAACAAGATGGCGCGAAAGACTTCGGCATTAGATTCTGGTTGTCTAACATTGAATTCAGTGCTATCATATGGACTACGAGTATCATTTTTTCAAGTTAGGTTCATCTACGAATAATACTCTCAATCAGCACACTCGGTTCATGCTACAATAAAACCTATCGCCATCGGGGCTCGTTATCGCACCTCTTTATTGCGACTGGTTTGAAAGTTTCTCCAGGACCGAAGGCCCGAAGCCGGGCGAAGGAGGTCGTAAAATCAAAAATAATTCAGATTCAGACACATATCTCGTGTTTGACTGAAAGATTATTGAGAAATATTATAAAGAACACACAGTTTGCAGATGGAATTACGAATTAACGACAATGATAAATTGTACGCATTCTTTGCGCATCGTGCGAAGTGGCAGTCTAGCCTCTGGTTTAGTAAATGCCCGCATGATCTCGGACTCAGAGGGAACTCCGCACGTTATTCGCATCGTGCGGAGATCGTTTGCGCATCGTGCGGAGATCGTTTGCGCACGATGCGGAGATCGTTTGCGCATCGTGCGGAGATCGTTTGCGCATCGTCTGCGCATCGTCTCCGCATCTTTAGTGCTCATTTTATTGGCGTACTGTACATGTATATTTGTATGTTTTCATGTTTTCCGTCATGGTAAACCAGGCAGGTACAGGTACAGGTACAGGTACATGTACAGGTACAGGTACAGGTACAGGTACATGTACAGGTACAGGTACAGGTACATGTACAGGTACAGGTACAGGTACATGTACAGGTACAGGTACATGTACAGGTACATGTATCACTGAGGGTCAAATTTTGATGAATCTACATATAGATATGATCATAATCTTTATTCCCCCCCTCCCCCCCTCCCCACCCTTCCCTTCTAAATCTACATGTAGATTAGATTGCCCTTTGAACAATTGTAATAATTTTTTTTGTACTATTACTTGATCCAATGAATTGAGTCTCATTATTTTACAGGAAAAATTAAACTCCACTGTACATGTATATATGTTGATGAGAAGAATCCAATCCTGTATGGTTCCTGTTGATGAGAAGAATCCAATCCTGTATGGTTCCTGTACATACATGTACATGTAATTTTTTAGCCCATTTTAAAATGTTTTTATCATGTTGATTGAACTTGAACATACATGTACACATTACATGTACTTCTGTGGTTTAGACTGCAAATCTGAAATGTACATGTATTATCCAGAAGCATTCAGTTGGAAATGTCAGACTTGAACTAGAACATTAGTGTGTGAAGAATTATTCTGGTCTAACTCAATCTGCAGACCTGTGAACAACAGTTTGTTTATCTGCCAAGATTTCTGACACTGATTGACAGCTGTTGAGTGCTTCTGCTGTCATTGCAGGCCAATTGATGGGGATCTTTCGGGGGCTGTCTTTAGGAAAGCACTGGGGCTTCCAGATTTTCAATGTGGCACGTCAATTTTATTCAGTTCAGATTTTTAAAAATTCATTGACACGCACATATGCAAACACTGTGTTAAAGGGGACTGGGCATTGTTGTTTTATCACCCATTCAAATATGCAGTGGCTGTTTAAGCTAACAGTTTTAAGATTGTAAATTGTGTGCTATAAATACAAAACCAGGGAAAGTTGCACATAATTCTAGCAAGTGAATTTGTGTGGCCTGGCCCCACTGAAAACTGGGGGAGTTTTACTGTGTGTGTCTGGTATTTAACCTCAAATGTGGTGAACTAACTGGTACTATGAACTGTAATATCTGTATTTAATTGTCTCTGACTTGTAGATTAAGTTGTGATGCTTAGAGCTAAGACCAAGAAACTTGGCTGAAAGTAATGAATAATGTTGTTTTGACATCTCAGGGCCAAGGCAGATTTTCATAATAAGCCTTCAGGTTAAAGATAGAAATTTATCCCTGCAGAAGTAAATTTCAACTTTTGTTCGATGTTTGTATGTTGAACATTTGAGTATACCTGTGGGAGATTTGCCAGTGATCAGTCACAGTGAGCCGTCCTGTTATAATACTACTAAAGTGGTACATTGTAAGAATTCATGACCATATTCGACTGTTTGCAGGGAATTTTATTGAAGTATTAATCAGCCGGCCACCAGAGAAGCTACCTCGGATATGAAGGTAATACAAAAATATGGTTTATTGTTTTAAAAAACTGTTTTATTATTATAATTATCTAGAATCCTTTTTTTACCCCTCGGGAGATTTTGCCTGAAGGCTATGGTTGTCATCATGTACGTCCATCCGTCTCGTGGTTTTTCATTACCACCATATTTCAAGATGACGATGCCTATATATACATGTATCAAACTTACATCACACATGCATACATGTATATGAATGGTCAGAGAGCAGAAGTCTATTGAAAATCAGCGAGATTGACCCATATTTTCCCAGGTCATCAGGTTAAAATGTGTCAATTTATCATGATTATTACAACCATATCTCAGGATTGACTGCGTAGGTACATGTACACCAAACTTGCTTCACATATGTATGCATGGTCTTAAAACAGAAGCCTATCAAAAGTCAGTGAGATTGATCTATTTTTTCTGGGTCACTGGGTCAAATTTGTCCATTCATCTCTGTCTGTTTGTTACCACTGTGTTTTAAGTATGATATTAAGGCCTAGGCTTACTGAACTTACATTATAGACACACTTCAGGTGATGGACTACTGCCAAAATTGTCATTGGGGTATTGTCATCATGTACGTACGTACGTCATTCATCTTTGTTACCCCTCAGCCCATAGGGCTGGGGGGTCTTGTCGTTGCCATGTACGTACGTCCGTCCGTCCTAGCGTCCGTCCGTCCGTCCGTCCGTCAACATTTTCTTGTCCGCTAAATATCTGCAGATCTATGAAGTCGGGCCTGACCAAACTTTGGTGAGAGCTTCCTGAATGTTGACAGATGAAATGATTAGATTTTCAGATGGCTATGATGAGGTCATTATTTTTAATTATTTTTTTTATTATTTATTGATGGCGTAGCTTTTGCACTGTTATCTATGCCCATCAACATGTTCTTGTCCGCTGAATATCTGCAGATCTATGAAGTCGGGCCTGACCAAACTTTGGTGAGAGCTTCCTGAATGTTGACAGATGAAATGATTAGATTTTCAGATGGCTATGATGATGTCATGATTTAAAAAAAAAAAATTATTATTTATTGATGGCTTAGCTTCTGCACTGTTATCTATGCCCATCAACATGTTCTTGTCCGCTGAATATCTGCAGATCTATCAAGTCGGGCCTGACCAAACTTTGGTGAGAGCTTCCTGAATGTTGACAGATGAAATGATTAGATTTTCAGATGGCTATGATAATTTCATGATTTTTATTTTTTTTTAATTTTTTTAATTTATTGATGGCTTAGCTTTTGCACTGTTATCTATGCCCATCGGGAACCCTTGGTTGCATGTTTCGTTGTGAATTTTGAAGGTTCCCTGATACAAGAAAGCCTCATTGAATGAAGGACAACATTTTTCTTAAATTTTGCTATTAAATCATTCTATTCTACATGTACATCATATGATTTATTCTAAAACTTTTGCATGAACCATATTTGTGTCCACACATTTAACTGGTACAACATAATGCTTCAATTTTTGTCACCAAACATGTTACTGTACCTTGGAAATTATGTAAAAAGAGTGATTAGGAGAGCCCATTTTTAGCCTGACTGTGTGCAATTTTGAATCAGTTTGCATACCTGGAGCTTATGCCCCCCCCTTGGGATTTTTTGCAGGTTCCGATCCCAAACTCCCAGTTCCTTTTCGTAATTCATTATTGAGGGTCCAATTTTTTTAAGTGAATTTCGGCGCAAAGAGCCTGTGATCAATCACAAAACAGAGGTTTATTAACATGAAATTCAATACCCAGCTATGCAATCGGATCGATATTGAGGCTTCCAGAAGCTTTTTCTAGGAGTATTTCCTTCAGAAATCCTTTCAAATTGAACAACAACAACACTTTCGTTTTTTGTTTCATTTGAGTTTTGGGTGCCCATATGTTTTCCAAAACTAAACTGGTTCTAGATGCAGCCCTGATCCTACTTGACTAAAAAAAAAACAGGCTGAGGGGTCCACGCACCTTTTAGGTGCTTGCCTGCAATTCATGTTTTCTCATTACCATCATATCTCAAGAACGACTCATACGCCTAGGTATACCAAACTTAAATCACAGATGCATGTGGTCGTAAAACAGAACCCTATCGAAAATCAGTGAGATTGGACCCAGTTTTGGGGGTCACCAGCTCAGATTAGGTCAATTTGTCACTATTTAATTAGCCGAAAAATGACTGCCTAGGAGCACAAAACTGGCATAACACATACATGTGCATGGTCATAGAGCATGGTCATTATTGAGGGTCCAATTTTTTTAAGTGAATTTCGGCGCAAAGAGCCTGTGATCAATCACAAAACAGAGGTTTATTAACATGAAATTCAATACCCAGCTATGCAATCGGATCAATATTGAGGCTTCCAGAAGCTTTTTCTAGGAGTATTTCCTTCAGAAATCCTTTCAAATTGAACAACAACAACAATTTCGTTTTTTGTTTCATTTGAGTTTTGGGTGCCCATATGTTTTCCAAAACTAAACTGGTTCTAGATGCAGCCCTGATCCTACTTGACTAAAAAAAAAACAGGCTGAGGGGTCCACGCACCTTTTAGGTGCTTGCCTGCAATTCATGTTTTCTCATTACCATCATATCTCAAGAACGACTCATACGCCTAGGTATACCAAACTTAAATCACAGATGCATGTGGTCGTAAAACAGAACCCTATCGAAAATCAGTGAGATTGGACCCAGTTTTGGGGGTCACCAGGTCAGATTAGGTCAATTAGCCGAAAAATGACTGCCTAGGAGCACAAAACTGGCATAACACATACATGTGCATGGTCATAGAGCAGAAGTCTATCTCAAAGTGAAATTGACCTAATTTTGGGATCAAGAGTGGAAACTGAACCTACACTGGACACATAACTTGTTATTGGTGTATTGTCATCATGTGTGTATGTACGTACATAATATGTACATTGATGTCTCTCATTACCACGATGTCTCACCATGTCTCATCATGTCTCATCATGTCTCTCATTACCACGATGTCTCGAGGATATTCAGGAGTATCAAACTAAGATTACATAGGCATGTGATCAGGGTACAGAAACCTTACAAAAATTATGTGTAGTCAGACTGACCTATATTTTCTGATTCACTGCTAGATTAAACTGTAAATTTTGTCACTAGTCGCTTGTTGCCATCAACTGCTTGTTCTTCAGCAAGGGCCCTATTTTAATATTGCCAATGCCAAGTGGTTCTCAGTGCTTTGCCCGGTTCATGTCATTAAGTTGTATCTGTAAGTTGGGGCTTATCGAATGAGTATTGCCTTGGAGAGTTCTGATTATCATATTATTAATTATCATGCCCCTCCTCTAACTCTAAGAATGATTATGCTATGGAGGAATACCAAACTTAGTTCGCATATGCATATGCTATTGAAAATCAGCGAGATTGACCCATATTTTCCCAGGTCACAAGGTCAAACTGTGTCAATTTATCATGAACTGATGCCATATCTCAAGAATGACTATGCCTAGGAGCACCTAACTTACTAAGCAGTTAGTTACTTAAGCAGAAGCCTGTCAAAAAGTCTGTATGATTGACCTATATTTTCAGGGTCACTAGGTCTAATCTGCCCATTAGTCACTGGCCGCTCAGTATCCCCCGACGCCCGAAGAGCTAAAGGGGGACTATATTTAATGGGGTCTGTTCGTGCATCCGTGTGTCCGTCCGTGCGTTCGTCTGAATTCATTTCCGGATAATAAATTCTGGAAAACTGAATGGTTTCTTTTCAGTATCCATAGATGTGACCATATTCCTGTCAGGGAGAGAGCATCCATAGATGTGACAATATTCACGTCAGAGAGATAGTATCCATAGACGTGACAATATTTATGTCAGGGAGAGAGTATCCATAGATGTGACAATATTCACGTCAGGGAGAGAGTATCTATAGATGTGACAATATTCACGTCAGGGAGAGAGTATCCATAGACGTGACAATATTCACGTCAGGGAGATAGTATCCATAGACATGACAATATTCACGTCAGAGAGATAGTATCCATAGATGTGACAATATTCACGTCAGGGAGAGAGTATGATCCATAGATGTGACAATATTCTCGTCAGGGAGAGAGTATCCATAGATGTGACAATATTCACGTCAGGGAGAGAGTATCCATAGATGTGACAATATTCACGTCAGGGAGAGAGTATCCATAGATGTGACAATATTCATGTCAGGGAGAGAGTATCCATAGATGTGACAATATTCACGTCAGGGAGAGAGTATCCATAGATGTGACAATATTCACGTCAGGGAGAGAGTATCCATAGATGTGACAATATTCACGTCAGAGAGATAGTATCCATAGACGTGACAATATTCACGTCAGGGAGAGAGTATCCATAGATGTGACAATATTCACGTTAGGGAGAGAGTATCCATAGATGTTACAATATTCACGTCAGAGAGATAGTATCCATAGACGTGACAATATTTATGTCGGGGAGAGAGTATCCATAGATGTGACAATATTCACGTCAGGGAGAGAGTATCTATAGATGTGACAATATTCATGTCAGGAGAGAGTATCCATAGACATGACAATATATTCACGTAGGGAGAGAGTATCCATAGATGTGACAATATTCATGTCAGGGAGAGAGTATCCATAGATGTGACAATATTCACGTCAGGAGAGAGTATCCATAGATGTGACAATATTCACGTCAGGGAGAGAGTATCCATAGATGTGACAATATTCACGTCAGAGAGTATCCATAGACGTGACAATATTCACGTCAGGGAGAGAGTATCTATAGACGTGAAATATTCAAGTCAGGGAGAGATTATCCATAGACATGACAATATTCACGTCAGGGAGAGAGTATCCATAGATGTGACAATATTCACGTCAGGGAGAGAGTATCCATAGATGTGACAATATTCACGTCAGGGAGAGAGTATCCATAGACGTGAAATATTCAAGTCAGGGAGAGATTATCCATAGACGTGACAATATTCACGTCAGGGAGAGAGTATCCATAGATGTGACAATATTCACGTCAGGGAGAGAGTATCCATAGATGTGACAATATTCACGTCAGGGAGAGAGTATCCATAGACGTGAAATATTCAAGTCAGGGAGAGATTATCCATAGACGTGACAATATTCATGTCAGGGAGAGAGTATCCATAGATGTGACAATATTCACGTCAGGGAGAGAGTATCCATAGATGTGACAATATTCACGTCAGGGAGAGAGTATCCATAGACATGACAATATTCACATCAGGGAGAGAGTATCCATAGATGTGACAATATTCACATCAGGGAGAGAGTATCCATAGATGTGACAATATTCACATCAGGGAGAGAGTATCCATAGATGTGACAATATTCACATCAGGGAGAGAGTATCCATAGACATGACAATATTCACATCAGGTAGAGAGTATCCATAGATGTGACAATATTCACATCAGGGAGATAGTATCCATAGACATGACAATATTCACGTCAGGGAGAGAGTATCCATAGATGTGACAATATTCACGTCAGGGAGAGAGTATCCAGCTAGATGTGACAATATTCACGTCAGGGAGAGAGTATCCATAGATGTGACAATATCTCACGTCAGGGAGAGAGTATCCATAGATTTTGAAATATTCAAGTCAGGGAGAGATTATACATAGACGTGACAATATTCACGTCAGGGAGAGAGTATGATCCATAGATGTGACAATATTCATGTCAGGGAGAGAGTATCCATAGATGTGACAATATTCACGTCAGGGAGAGCGTATCCATAGATGTGACAATATTCACGTCAGGGAGAGAGTATCCATAGATGTGACAATATTCACGTCAGAGAGATAGTATCCATAGACGTGACAATATTCACGTCAGGGAGAGAGTATCCATAGATGTGACAATATTCACGTCAGGGAGAGAGTATCCATAGATGTGACAATATTCATGTCAGGGAGAGAGTATCCATAGATGTGACAATATTCACGTCAGGGAGAGAGTATCCATAGATGTGACAATATTCACGTCAGGGAGAGAGTATCCATAGATGTGACAATATTCACGTCAGAGAGATAGTATCCATAGACGTGACAATATTCACGTCAGGGAGAGAGTATCCATAGATGTGACAATATTCATGTCAGGGAGAGAGTATCCATAGACGTGACAATTAATATTCACATCAGGGAGAGAGTATCCATAGATGTGACAATATTCACGTCAGAGCTTTAGACAATGGCCTGTTAATCTGTTTCAGGGGGTATAACTCTCCATGTTTCAGGGGGTATAACTCTCCATGTTTCAGGTGATATATCTCCATGTTTCAGGGGGTATAACTCTCCATGTTTCAGGTGATATATCTCCATGTTTCAGGGGGTATAACTCTCCATGTTTCAGGGGGTATAACTCTCCATGTTTCAGGGGGTATAAACTCTCGATGTAATCAGAATCGGAATTTTCTTTCTATTGGCGTCCTTCATGTGTAAATGTACATATTTGAGAAAGGGCCTTTTTTTTCACTTTTTCTTAATTCTTTTTATACGTGAACCCATAGGTGAATACGTTTCATGACCTTTCAACTGAAATTGTGGCCATTTTGGCCAGACATAGACACACAGATGGAATACTAAACTTACAGAAATATATGATGTCCCATGGTCTGCTTTTCTTTTGTTTCACAGGTTTCAAATATATATCAGGACGGATGAAGCATCTGTTCGACCAACCATCGCAAAAGTAGCTTTGTGGTGTCAAACATCATGGCAAAGAAGTGTGACAACTTGTGAATGACTGAATCGTGGACACACATGACTGATTTCACCATGAAGAGAATCCTTGTGAGCTGTGGTCTGCTCATCTTTGTTTGTGTGACCTTGCCCTTCCTCTGGCTGGTTACCGTGGTTTCCAGAGGTCAACAAGAAATGAATGAGTGAGTATGCAGTTATTATCACAATCCTATATCATTAACATGGAACTTCCGATCTGCTGTATCAATGTTTAATATCATTTAAATCACTCATAATGGGAATAATATGCACCAAAAGACTGACCTGTGTAAGACTGACCTGTGTAAGACTGACCTGTGTAAAGACTGACCTGTGTAGGCTTTAACATAGCCAGGGGGACACATTGACATGGGTGATGGGGAAAACGGCAGGCATATTGACAAGTAGTCACATGACCCACAGGTCGATATTCTGCCTACATTCTACCCAAAGACAGGCCATGGTTCATGGTTGATTCCTATGCTTTTATGTATCTCGGTCACGCTTTTATTGTAAATCTGTTCTTATGGACTCCTTGACTGGAATGACCACATGGGAGGTCCATAGCTCCATCTTAAGCATGTTAAGTGGAATTAGATACAAATATTGAAGAACAGTGATGACATGTAATAGCTCTGTCCAAACATCTGATGATAATTAATGAGTTATGTGACTGTCAGATGTAACAAATGGCTCATAGTAGAACATTACAATTACCCAGAACCATCTCGTTCTGAAGTTAACTCTTGAGTATTGAAAGGACAGATGAGCCTAATATTTGGACTACAACCCTTTCTGCTGATCTGTAACATATTATTTAGTAGATCCCACATGGGTACAAAACTAGGAGATGTTTCCATGCACTAACATAGGTCATCCATGCCGTGTTCACAGATGGGACACCTCCAGAAACAAGAGGACACATTATTACCACATGTGGCAGGAGAGTTCCACATACATTGTCCACGGATATACGTTATTCCGAGTTAACACAGCTTCTTGTCCCGGACATTTCACTCCACAATTCCCTTAAGTGTTGAGCTCAGTCAATTTAGTTAGAACTGTCTGTCCTTCATTCTCCAGATGAATTCGTGAATGATAAAAGTGATAACTTACATGTGCCTTAAGAACTTAATCCTGACTACTGGTACCTTTTTGCTATATTAAACTATATTTGACAGCACCAGAACAAGAATAGTGTCAGTCATGTCAGTAGGTGATGTCATATGAAGACTTTATGCATTCTAGTTTGTGCAGCCAGGGTTGGATTTTATTAGGAATGCCTGCTCCTATTTCCAACTTTGAAATATGTTAATATATAGGAATGGGTATTCTTCATTCATTGCTATCAGCTGTCAAATATTGATTGATTTGGCGGCATGACAAGTATCTGAGGAACTGGCGCAAATACGTGTCTGTTGAAACTAAACTTGTTTACCCAATGTAGACATGTAAAAGGGTTTGATTGGCAGAAGTCATCTCACCATATATATAACAACAAATTGTTAAAAATATTCATAATACTGAATTTCACCAATATTGATTGAATAAATAAATTAGTAAGATACGAATATTAACTTTTGTTTTTCAGAGACGACGAAACATTACATAGAATGGTGCGTTCACTGCACAGTGCACAGGATAAGCTGGAACAATATGAGCAGGAAATGTCTTTGGAGAGAGGTCGTGTCATCCAGAGTTATTTCCCCTGGATGGTGCAAAAGAACAACACCTTGCCAAACTTTTTCTCCATGGGAGCCCCTGGCATGGACCTGAATGAGCGAGACTATGATGGCAAAGAAATATATCGAAGATCTGTTAAAGTTTTCTTGCAGAGTCATGGGAAGGAATCATTGAAACCAATGGAGTGCATCCAATCAGAACTGACCAGTGGAAAGATTGCTAAATCTGTGCTTGTGAATGCAAAACAAAATTATGATTTACTGGCAAAATCTTCTGATAAGGCAGGCATGTATCTCACATCGTTTTCTTTGGGAGTATGTAACAGGATAAAAAAGTCCTGTTCCAATTTTGTGATAGTACAAGATCCATTGGAGAGAGCATTACAGATCTATACCCATTGTAAAACTATGCCCAGAGATCTACTTTGTTCTGCTGTTAATGCAGACCAAGTTTCGTTGAGACAGTGGATCTTGATGCAGGGGAGCTTACTCTTCCAGCAACTTATTTATACACCAGAACAATGTAAGAACGTCTTTGTAGAGAGTTTGGAGTCATCTGCAATCATGGATACTTTGAGCTCATTCGATATGGATTTTAGCCATCTTATAACTCGGGATCTGAATCGCTTGCCCTGCTGGTTTCGCCATAAACTGAAACTATTCGAAATGCCAGAATCTGTGTTAGAATCTACTGTAGAGTATATAGTGAATAATTTGGATCACTGGTTTAGTGTTGTCGGAATGGATATTGATATGGACAGCTCCCTGAAAATGTTTGAGCATGTTTATGGCTTAAATTTCAGTGAATGTGGAAAGATAAAGAGTGTCACACCTGATATATACGCAGACAAAAACAGTGCCAGAGAATTCATACATGTGTCGGAGAATAATAGAGCAAATCGTAACATGTTCAGGGAAAGTGATTTCTATGACGACAATAATCTTGAATATTTGAAATCTGATCCATATGTCACCAAGGCATTGGAATTGGATTATAAGATTTACAGGAGGTTGAGATCAATATTCAGAATACAGAAACAAGTGCTACTTAATGAATTAAAATAAATATTGAAACAAACCCACTTATTTAATAACATATGTAAGTGTTGTTTTCTCTCATTAATCTACTGGGTATGGAAAAGATAAAGTTTTCATGGATTTATTTTAACCCTTGGCCAATTTTGGTCAAGGGGTATTGTCATCATGAAGTACGTCATGCCATATGTCTGTATGTATGTGAGCATGATATCTGCAAAATAACCGTTCCACGGATGAATATTCCAATTTGAAATGCTTATTTCCTAGTCAAGAGCTTATCAAATAGCCTATCGAAAATTAAGTTGTTCGGATAATTTATATGGTTGCAATGATATGGCAACATACTCATTTTTTAATGACAATATTATTTTTTTCCATCACTAGATGGTGGGCTGTTCAAATCGCTTTCCGTCCGTCCGTCCATAAACAATTCTTGTTATCGCGATTTCTCAGGAACTACTTTATGGATCTTCTCAAATTTGGTACACAGGTTGAGGTCTAGTTGTGCAAGATACCTTTTCTGGTCCGATTCGAAAATCCCATATGGCCACCAGGCAGCCATCTTGGATTTCCCCATGAAACCTTGTTATCGCGATTTCTCAGGAACTACTGCATGGATCTTTCTCAAATTTGGTACACAGGTTCCCCTTGGAGCCTAGTTGCGCAAGATAACTTTTCTGGTCCGATTCGAAAATCCAATAAGGCCACCAGGCAGCCATCTTGGATTTCCCCATGAAACTTTGTTATCGTCATTTCTCAGGAAGTACTGCATGGATCTTTCTCAAATTTGGTACACAGGTTCCCCTTAGTGTTTGTTGTGTAAGATACCTTTTTCGGTCCGAATCAAAAATCCAATATGGCCACCAGGCGGCCATCTTAGATTTCCCCATGAAACTTTATCATGATTTCTCAGGAAGTACTGCCTGGATCTTTCTCAAATTTGGTACACAGGTTCCCCTTGTGGTCCAGTTATGCAAGATACCTTTTGTGGTCCGATTCCAAAATCCAATATGACCACCAGGCGCCCATCTTGGATTTTCCAATGAAACTTTGTTATCCTGATTTCTCAATAAGTACTTCATGGATCTTCCTCAAATTTGGTACACAGGTCCCACATGGGACCTAGTTGTGCAAGATGCCTTTTTTGATCCGATTCGAAAATTCAATATGGCCGCCAGGTGGCCATCCTGAATTTCCCCGTGAAAGATTGTTATCGTGAATTCTTAGGAAATAGTTCATGGATCTTTCTGAAATTTGGTACACAGGTCCCACATGGGACCTAGTTGTGCAAGATGCCTTTTTTGGTCCGATTCGAAAATCCAAGTTACGCTTCAAATTAATACGGTATTCCCGAGTCTATATATTGACTATAGAGAATATCCATACCTTCACCTTCCATATCAAGAAGTTCAAATAATTCGGAATTAAAATGTATTTCTTCAAATTTTAAAACAGTTTTCTTTAGTCCATGCAGTTGCAAGTGAACTGCCCCACCCTTTCGGCAGGTCGGCTACATGAAGGGACGTCACTCTTGTGACACAACATCACAACTCAAGCATGGTATCTTAAAAGAGATATCTCAAACTAGCCAAGTTAACAGAACAGAATTAGCATTCGTTCCTAATTATATCTTAAGTATGTTTCATAGCTCATGCCAAAGTGTCAAAGAGATTTGTCTTCGCTTCCAGTACCCAATGATGACACGTGCACAAAAAAAAATACAACAAAATGAAGACGAAGGATCCTCCATACATGCACATTCACTTTTAGACTAACTTTGCTCATATTTATTGCTCAAATCTTCACCTGCTATCACCTGCCTCCTACTTTTTGGAGGTCTCTTGCAAAGAAATTATCTTCCTTGATCATCCCCTCGATCGTCCGCTAAGTGGCGTGTTCTCTGTGCATGCTTCCTCTTTTTCCTTTGCAGGCTTGTCAACAAGACCTGTTTTTGAGAGAGAGTCTCTTTCTACTAGTAATCCTAGATATTTAATAAAGGCTAGGGTTGTTCGTGCTGAAGAATCTACCTCCAACAACGGCATGGCCCTATCTGGAGCGCCGAGAATCTACCTCCAACATGGCACGACCCTATATGGAGCACCAAGAGTCTACCTCCAACACGGGAGTTTACCTCCAAGGCGGTACGGACCTGTACAGCGGCCGAGAATCCACTTCCAAGATGGCACGAACCTGTACAGAGCAGCATGGACTTGTACGGCAGGCCGCGAGTCCACCTCCAAGATGGCTCAGATCTGAACATCGGAGTGGGAATCCGAGACCACAGCGGGGAGATCCCAAAAACGGAACCAGACCCCAACAAGGTTCGCACACTCCTTGAAACTCCTTGAAAATCCTGGAAAAATGAAAATGTAATTTCCAGTACTGGAAAATCCTGGAAAAACAAGATTACTCCTTGAAACTCTTGGAAAATTAACATTTGTGGTTTCGCTATATAGATATAAAACTGAACGTAGTCATCGAATGTTTCTTCAAAAGTTCACGAGTTCGTCGCCGTAAATGGTATGAAAAAAGAAAAAAAGAAAAAAAAAAAGGGATCTAACATTCGTTGCCAAATCAAATAGCCTTCGAGCCTCAGCACAGAAAAAGGCCGGAGAGCTTCAACGAGTTCAGAAAGAACTGGGTGAAAATCTACTGAAACTGAAGTCCATGTAGTCCAAATTCATTTCTATAAGACAGTAGTAGACAAATGTCTCTGTCACAGTTGTTGAAATCTCGAAAGAACAATTGGACACTGCAAATGGATACCATTTTGCTTGTAAAGAAAATGAATAAACTCTGTTGAAATCTAATTTTGATGAGATCCTTTATTTCTTCGAGTCAGTCGAACAATGTTCTTCAAGCGTAAAAAAAATACATTATGATGTAGAATTCTATACAGGGACTCCTGGAATCTGGTAAATAACTCCTGGAAAACTCCTGGAAAACTCGTGGAATTTTAAGTGTTCTGAGTTGTGCACACCCTGCCCAAAATGAAATCAGGATTCCAGCTTTATTTTTTTACAGCGGGAGAGAAGTGAGATCGCTTTCAACGCCAGAGGCGGACACCTCCTTTACAGTTATCGGGATTACCGGGGCAGAGACCGGACTCCCGACCAGCTTTATCCCGACGTTATAGAAGTCGTTCCCGGGATTCCCGTCGACGCCGTTCCAGGGATACATCCAGGAGACGCACGGGTTATGATGAATACAGTACAAGATACCATCATCGCCGTTCCTCATTAAGAACCAGAGAGAACTGGGAGCACCACAAGCCTAGCCGTCAGGAGCCCCGGGTACATACAAATTCTGAACCGGATTCCAGAGACGAACTCGGACTCGAACTTAAAGATCCCCCTTCCGGATCCGGACTCGGACTTAAAGATCAACACTTACCTTTTCAAGTTCCTTTGGTCTCAAGTGCAGTTACGGGATGCAGTCACCTTCCAGCAGCACAGTTTCCTGCAACATCATCAGATGTCTGTGACACGAGACGATACAGGCCCGTCTTCCAGTCAAGAAGCAGAAACCGAGGAGAAGAAGAAGCTACCATTTAAAGCCAAGATGGCGGCGCATAGTCCTGGGTTCCAGAGATGGCTAGACCGGACGATGGCAAGGATAAGCAGTCAGATGATCCACCCCGGAAGCGAGGACGGCTTACAGTGACATCGCTTTATGGATTGGACAAGCCTTCTGAAGAAGACGATTCTGTGACATGCGCACCATCGCCGCAGCCATTCAGGGAACCTGCTTTCCGGAAACCCGGCCCCTACAATACCTACGTTCTGCATGGAGATAATCTATTTTTCAAGTCTCCGAAGTCGGACCTGGATTAAGACAGACTTCTGAAATGTACCAAGACACCGACAGTTGTACTTCAAGCAAGACAAGCCTGTGTGGTACAGAACATGTTAACTCAACATAGTGTTACCTCATATACCGATTGGTTCCTTACAGCTACAGCAAGTTGATACAGAACCCAGACATCAGACAGAAAGATGGCTCCTTCAAGCTCACCGGACGGGATAGTTGAAACACCCCGAATCAAGGGTTTGGATTCCGTCAAGAGAGAGCTGCCTTAACAACTACTACCGTCAAGGTACCTACTCGACAGAGCTATTTTTCGACTGCCATGCCCACCGTCAATGATAGGAAGACATCACCGATGATCGAGGCACTAACACTGCGCTTTCCGGTAAAGACAAGGCAAAGGCAAGGGCAAGTCTAACAGAAGAGGTCGCCACGGACAGTCTTCCTGTCAGAACTCGGGCAGCCTACCCAAGCAAGATACTCAAGAGTACTCTTCGCCCTTACAAGAAAGGACAGTTTCAAGGTAAAGAGGCAATCTTCCGACCGGGGCAGGAGCAAGCCCGTCCTTGGAATTGATGGTTCTCAGCCTCACCTTCAAACCACCATTCATCCTTTCATCCTTCCCAAGATTTCAAGTCTTCACTCACCTGATTGTAGGCGGTCGACCCTGATGATATAGAAGATCAGCGTCACTCTATCTTTAGAGCTCGTCGAGGAAGTCACAGTTATTACGTGGGTGTAGTCACACTTCTTCTGGCGATCATCCTCAGTCTTCTAGAGCCGGATCCTACTCTTCACGGATAATCACGGACTCGATCTACACCCGAGAACGTGATCAAGAAAATCAAGACCTCGGGAGAAAACGGTTAGTCGGGGCCCCGTTCTTGGATCAAGACATTGTCTACCGTGGGCAAGCCTAGGTCCAGACTGAGGTTCCTTCCTTTCAAGTCCAAGTCAACATGGATCCATACACCGGAATAGGACTCAGGGATCAAGTCATCTCCAATCCGAAATTTGGATTCGGACTCTGGAACAGATTTGGGACTCCAGCCTCCAACGGGATGATAGTGGAGACCGGACTAGGTGACGGAGTCGGGCACCTATTGAGTATATCGACACTACAGGTTTTGGACTCCGACTCCCGATTGTCGTCATTTCCGGCGGTCCAGAGGGTGTTTCTCGAGATTCTCCTCGACGATCACATCGGTCCAGGGAGGTATCCAGGGACCCCACGGATTATGAAGAATGAAGGAGAATACTACATTCTAGCGTCAGGCAGTCTTTCTGCATCTGGAACCGGACTATCAATGCCAGGACAGCGGCATGGTCTTCGTCACTTGAGCACAGATAGTTCAACCACCCCAGGACCGTTGGATGGAGATAGTCTACCTGTCACTCAGGACCTAGCACAGCTTGGTCGGATCCAGGTACCACAGCCAGATCCAGGTATCGCCGTTACAGGTTTTCCAACTACAACTGTACCTGAGGGCAAGAACAAACAATCTAGGATGCTCGTCCCGGAACATCTTCACCCCTTCTAGAGTGGCGATGCTGGGTCCAGTTTCAATCGACCACAGTCTGAGAAGTTAACTTTCACCGACGCGGCCTTGATAGGTTGAAGGGGTCCATTAGTACAGCAACAGATAGCCGGCACATGGATCCCACAGCAGGCAAGCCACACATCATCTTCCCTAGAGATGTCTGCGCTAAAGAGGGCAATCCCCCCTTGGAGTTCGCAGTTGCACAACACATCAGTACTGATTACGAACGTTAACAGTACGGTCGTCAGCTACGTCAAGTTGGGGGGGGGAGGGAACACGGTCCGAGTCACTGTTTCAAGAAACATGAACACTGTCCCAAGGGGCACAGTATCAGCGATGCCATGTCACAACACCACATTGTTTCACATCACTTCAAGATCACCGCTGACAGCTTCCTCCAAGTCAAACAAGGTACTACAGGCGGAAGACCACTTTTTTCCACGGAGGCACCGGGACCCGCAATGGTCGAACCCCCACGTCTGCAAACGATCCAGAATTCCTTTGCAGACCAGGGTTTTCTCCGGGGCCAATTGCGCAGACGATGACAGCAGCAAGCTACCATCTACTGCACAGTTGCATCAATCCGGGGTATGTACTACGGTAGAGGACCCGTGGCCAACACTGCCTCTGTTCCAGCTACAGCTGTTTTTCCTTCTGCATCAAGATAGGAAATCTCAGTCAAGCATTACACAGGGGTATCACTCAGCATCATCAAGGGTTGTCAAGTTGACCTCCGGAATCGACATTTGACGAGATTCCAGCATTTCGGCTTTTCTCCAGTCCTTCGCCTTTACAGTCTCGCCGAACACGTCAACTATTACCCAATTGGACCTGGGTGTGGCACTGAGTGCATTCTTACGTCCACCATTTGAGCCACTACAGTCAACTACAGTCCAGGCCCTGTCCTACAAGACAGCTTCCTGACAGCTTTCGCTCTACTATCAGAGCTTCACAGAGTGGAACGCAGTTCCCTGACATGAATGATAGATTGGTCAACCAGATCTTTTCATCCGATTCCGCAGTTCGTCGCCAAGAACGAACCCACACGTCAGGGACCAGGCGTCCAGAGACTGTACCAGATTCCAGCACTGACAGACTTCGTCGGCCTGCTGGAGGAAGATAGGCTTTATATCCCGCCTGAGCCCTGCGGCACTATTTACAGAGAACAGATCCGACAAGAGTCTCCAGATGTCTTCTTCTCTCATCACTTTCCAAGCAGACGCATTGGCTGACATTACTAGTTCACGATTACGGTTTGGTTGAAGAAGACTACCGACTTGGTTTTACCAACTCGCCATCGACTCTCCTCCCCCTTTATCAAGACATCGTCTCACAAGACTAGAGCCAGTGTGACGTCCGGGTCACTTTGGGGAGACTTATCATTGAACCATATTGTCGACGCCTGCGCTTGGACGATGAATTCAACTTCTGCTGACTTCTATCTAACAGACCTGTCTGTACAGACAGATAGGATGATTTCGCTGGACCTACATTTGCAGCCCAGTGCATAGTCCACTATTAGCAACATGATCAAAGAAAAGGGTGGGACGCCGTTTCAAGCAAGCAAGATCCCGATACTTCAGTGAGCATGAAGAAACAGACCATGCTGGAGGCGAAGGGACTTCAAGGCATCACGATGGCATCTGATTATCTGGCAATAAGTAAACGAGCATATGGTCGGTGCAATATCCACCTCTCGCCGTATTACTTGTAATTCCTTGAGCTCCCTTAGCCTCTATACGACATGGAAATTATCAGGATATTACTGGGCATACCAGATGTAAAAAATCAGAACAATGCGTGCTCCGCACAACCCAAAGACAAGACTTCAAGACCGGCTACCCAACCTCCTCTGTTGCTAGTCTGGCATACATTGATAGCAGGTGAAGATTTGAGCAATACATATGAAACATTTATAAATAATGTTGGTATTTATTATCAAATCAAACCTGCTATCAATGTTGATTTGCCCAACCCATCCTCCCCACCCTCCCCACTTTGCTGTGGCCTTGACTCCAAACACGTCTTGCACAGCATTGGAAAAAGAGGAAGGGCATGCGCGGAGAACACGCCACCTAGCGGACGATCGAGGGGACGATCAAGGGAGATAATTTCTTTGCAAGAGACCTCGGATTCAAAATTCTGTAAACAAAATTACAAATCGATCGTTTGTTCTTAGTAACAATGGACAAAAAGATCCTCTTGTCATTAGCTTACAATTATCGGACAATGGTGGGCGCCAAGATTCTTCAGGATCACTCATTGTATCTTACAATCATTAACAGCAGACTAACTTCCTTATAGTGGACGGCAAACTATCAGATGTCTGATCTGACTTTAGCTCCACTTGGCATTCGCTGAAATCGCTATATCTTTGCTTTATAACAGCGACTCGTAGTAGCAAAGTGCAGAAGGGATGACGTCATCATTTAAGTCACACTTTTTGATTAGTGGATACATCAAAGACAAACATCATGTGTGATATTTTTTAGACAACTATCCCCCCGAAAAGTTGATGAGTAAGAGCCGTCACCCTTTTTTATGATCACCTAAAAATGACGGCCATCAACTCTGAAGAGTGATGAGCGATGATTTTAAATTTAGGTCATCACCTTTTAAGAGTGATGAGGCAAAATCATCACCCTTAAAAGGTGATATCCGTCACCATTGAAGATGACTCAAATTCATCATCTTTTAAAGGTGATAAATAGGTCTGATCATCATTAAAGTGTGATGGGCCATCACCTTTTTCCTGGGCCAAAACGTCATGTAAGGAAAACACAATAGGTGACTACATGTAGGGAACCTTGTTAAACCTGGAAAAGCTACCCCACAAGCTGTATTGCATACGGTGTTCCCGGTTTGAAGATTCGTCCTTTTCTGGTTGTGTAGCATCAAATATTTACTGGTCCCCAATTGTGACAATAAGCGTCAACATGCTGGTCACCACTTTTTCAGTGTGACAGTCGCCGGCTAGCTGTCGTCCTGACAACTGCTTGTTAAACCTGGTCAAGCTATCCGACAAGCTGTATTGCACACGGTGTTCCCGGTTTGAAGATTCGTCCTTTTCTGGTTGTGTAGCATCAAATATTTACTGGTCCCCAATTGTGACAATAAACGTCAACATGCTGGTCACCACTTTTTCAGTGTGACAGTCTCCGGCTAGCTGTCGTCCTGACAACTGCTAATGACACAATTGTCGCAATTGTGTCATCAGTAGTTGCTACATAGCACAGGGAATCGTTCAAGAATAGAAATAAAGTAATATAGTTACAAGCAGCCAGAGGATGCTAAGTCCCTTTTTTAGCATTGTTGGTCTTGGGGGATATACATGAGGGAGGCAATTGCTACTTCATAGGCGTTGGATGCGGAAGGGTCTCTCTGCCTTCCCAAGTTTTAAAATCAACTCAGAACGGTTGAGTGAACTTTTTTTTTTGCTTCTGTAATATAGTTTACATGCAATGAAGAATGGAAATTATGTAACCGAGAAGCGACCCCCAAGTGACATCTCAAGGCATATTATCTGCAAACCAAATTTGACGAGAAGCTGAATGCATCTGTAACGTGTACGAGCAGGACCAGTCGTGGTGTTTACGAGAAAACGAATCAATAACCGGGATTGCCCACTGGCATTCTGGCCGTCACCGTAGATAGCCCCTTCACTAGTAGAGATCCGGGGATCGAAGAGATGATCACAACCCTACAAGGATGACTGACGCTGATGTAAAGGTCTATTATGGTATATTCTGCACAAATAGTATACGCGATTACAGATAATAGCGTAGAACCGCGTGGCTTAGACAGAATGTCTAAGGAGATGCAACGTTATGCAGTAGAATAATATCTCCATATATGTACAGACACTAGGAGAGTGTATGCAAATAATCTTGATGTTATATACAAATAATATAAGGGGGTGGGTGCATATAACCTTGGATGTTATATACAAATAATATAAGAGTGTGTGCATATGATGTTATATTCCAATAATATAAGAGTGTGTGCATACAAGTTTACAGTTACAGTTATGCTTTAAATATGTATGGGTACGCGATAAGGGCGGCCTGGTTGCTGGCCCTCCTCTTTCGGGTAGAAGGGCGGCCTGGCTGCTGGCCCTTCTCTTCTTCCGTCGTTGGAACGTTACGGCTGTAACGCTCTCCCCCAATATACGACGCCCAGTCGTTGGAGCCTGTCCACGGATGTGGCAGCCCGTCGTCTTCTTCACCCCCAGTCGTCGGAACGTCACGGCTGTAACGCTCTCTCAATATATACCCCCAGTCGTTGGAGCCTCTCCACGGATGTGGCAGCCCGTCGTCTTCTTCACCCACAGTCGTCGGAGCCTGACCCTAACTTGTCAGGTCACCAGTTTGCTTCCCGCACAGGTAGGTATAGCACGGCGTCTCAACCCTCACGGCTGCTGCGACCCGTCTATAGACACAACCTGTGGCTACACAACTTCACGACGACCCCTTAGGTAAGAACCACGTACAGCTCGTCCTCCGTGGCCGTCAGGACAACTACTTGGGTATATATTGTGTTCTCATTACATCTGGGACCGATGTAGCATCATTACTGTCTGTAAACTGTCGATGGCGGCTCCCTGCGACCCTGCCGCAAGCCTCTGCGACCCGGTCGCAATCCATCTGCGACCTTCTGCGACCCGGTCGCAGGTCTCTCCGATTCCACGATTTATCGACGTTTCTCGGGAGAAGAAGCCTGTCTGTACTGTATCTTGTCTTTGCTGTACTGGCTGTAATATCTGTGGCCTCTTTCACCCCCATACAGCATCTGTGCGACCCGGGCTGCGCGATATATCGTCGAATAACGGTAGGAGAGATTGGCTCTAATATCTCTGTATTTATAGTGCATTTGCATATAATCGGAGGATGGAGGGAGTCCCTTATTACCGTCATATACCGCTTCACGACCGATGACACCGACACATAAATAATACTGCCCACGTCCCAGTGCCCGGGTTGTTCAGTAAAACAGTGCCGATATCAAAATCACACAATTCAGGCTGTACCTGGCGTGCTTTCTCCAGAGCTGTCTTTTTGGTCTGTCCCCGCTTGAAATGTCTGCACCTGTATATATAGTGTGTGCACTCTCCGCACCCGAAAAGTCCCCACAGGAAGTTTCCTCGCGAACGGAGACGTTTCGCCTGCAATGAAAGATCGTCTATCACAGCGAAATTACAGTTCATAGTCCATAAACTAGAATGGCATCCCAATCTAGAACCTGTAGAGAATATTTCACGTAAATGGCAACTCCTATCTTGCTCTGGTAAGCGAGAAATACGGGGGACTCTATTTCCGCACACTGGCTTGTTCCTCGCTGACGATACATGTCAAGGTCGTTCCCCGCATTCCATTCTGGGTCACCCTCCCTATTCAAACTGTTCTCTACACAAACGGTTAACCGTTACGCTGCCCCCGCCTTTCCAAATCATGACGTCCTCGTCATGGTCGTTCCTGTTCCAGGGTAGTTCTACAGTTCCAGTTGTACAGTTCGAATCAATCTAAACAAAAACTCCTCACCAATTACTGGCCATCAGGGCCGGCGAAATTACAAGGTGGCCGCCCTCCGGCGGTCTGGCCGGGCCACCACGACATTAGGTCCAGTAGGTTTCCCTCCAGGTCCGTCGCGGGCGGGCGTACTGTAGGGGTTCCGGCCGCTGTCCTCGCGACCCCCTTCCCGCTCTGGTACCTGGAGGGGTACACAGAATTACATGGGCGGCTATCAGAGCCGCCCCACGACATTAGGTCCACTGGGCTGCACGCTCAGTTGGAGGGGTCGGGCTTCCCCTCATGAAGGCTATGTTCTTCAGTCCACGCCCATTTGTCGTAGGCCTTCCTCCATTCGCGGCCCTGGCGATCCCGCACAGAGTCCACATACAGCTTGGTACGATGCACCAACACGCGTTGTGGTCGAGCAACGTCCAGGCTCACCGGCCTCATCGCTGGTCTGGCCTCCGCGGCAGGCGGGCTCTGGGCCCTGTCGGTGGCTCGCGCCGACCCTTCGGACGTACAGCCCGCCCCAACACCCTCGCCCTCGTCGGTGTCAACCTCACTTTCTTCCTCGCTGAACTCTGTCACCGGCGGATGGAGTACCAGCCTCAGCAGCTCCGGCATCACTTCCAGCTTGGAGGCATCACGGATAGAACCTGCGGCTCTGGGGCTGACGGCGGTGACCGTTACCCCCGTCCCTAGGGTCAGCTCCTCGGGGTCCCGGGGAATGCTGACCGGGAGGGAAATGGCGACCCCCGGTTCCTCCTGGCAGCGAGCGCCCACCATTACAGGCTCCTCTTCCGGCGCAGGTAGCAGGCGTGGTTCGTCCTCTGCCACCTGCCACGCCTTCTCCACCTCAATAACCTCCACCTTAATAGCCTCGCTTTTTGGGCGCTCCTCCTCTGGCCCCTACGGCCGCCGGTAGCTGCCGGGCCCCGTCGTGGCGTCGCCCCCGTCCCAGAGCTTGGACGACCGACAACATGCGGCACGCTGCCGCCTTCGGCTCAGCCGGGTCCCTCCGTGCTAGTCCAGCCGGCCAGGTTCGGGGTGGTATAGGCAGTACATCAGTGCCGGGGTCTCGGGGTATTGGGCCCCCCCAGCGCCCATCCCACCTGGGTTTCCTTTTACCGTGCTCCGTTACGCGCTTTCGCCGCTGGAAGTCATTCGAACAGAACGGGCATAAGAAGGTAGGCTCACGCCCTTCCTCTTCTCGCTGATCTCGCTCCTTAGTCTTCTGAGGGATCCGACTTTTGTCACTCCGGGGCTTCTTCCCGCCCTGCTTTCTCCGGCTGCACGAGTCGCAGCTTCGACACCACTGTCGAACGTCACGCTGCAGGCCGACCCAGGTGTAAACTTGTCGCACCATCTTTAGTGTCTTGAACACACCGAGGTGTCCCCCAGTCGGGCTCTCATGACACTCCTTGAGTATCCGCTTGTGAAGGGCCCTCGGGACTATCAATAATTTGGCCTTCTCCCGGCCTCGCACGTCATACCAACGTCGCACTAGGAGGTCTCCTTCCATGGCCAAGGCGTCATAGGCTCCCCACAGCGCTTTCGTTACCCCACTGTGTTGGCAGACTAGGTCCCACCGAGGTCTGGTACCAGCCTTCACCCACTCAAATCACCGGTGGTAGCTCAGGGTCTGCAGCTTGGGCCGCTGCAAAGTCATCGTTAGGGGGAGTTACGGTCACAACTCTCGCTGCCGCAGTCTCTCCGTCCTTGGTCTCTGAGGAACGACCACACTGCATAAATAGACGTCTGCGTCCTCGGCGTGGTTGTCGTCTCGTCCTCTGCCCCCGCCTTGAACTTGAGCGTCCCTCTCCTGGGAAGCGCCTCTCAAGTTCTTCCCTCAGGATAGCAACCTTTGCTCGAAGACGGGCTGTTTCGTTCTCTTTATAATCTGGAGGTTCAGGAGATATATCTTCTCCAACGGCGACTCTCGCCGCGGGGTCAGGGCGTCGCCGCTGTGCGTCCTGGAAGACCTCTACTTCCACTGCGGCATGCACAGCCTCATCTAAGGACTTCGGGCGGCACTGCCAGACTTTAAACCGTAAGTCATCTCCAATTGCCTCAAAGAATTGGTCACGGGCGAGGATGTCCTGGACTTCCTCACCGGCGTCTGGGTAGGCCATCTGGCTGAGTCTCATCAGAGCTTGTCCCAGTTCGGGTAGATCTTCTCCCCTCTGTCGTCGCCTTGACTTCAGCTTGGACTTATACAGCTCTGGTTGGTTAGGCGGAGCGAAGCGTCTCTCCAAGGCATCACGTAGGCAGATGAAATTTGCCTCCCCTGGTTTCATCTTCAGACTAGAGAGAACCTATTGTGCTGGCCCCCGCAGGGATACGGCCAAGTGCTGTCCCTTCTCCTCCAGCGTCCACCGGTTCAAGGCTGCGCAATGCTCAAAATGTACCAGGTGATCTCCCCAGGGCGTACCCCCATCATAGGTCGAAGCTTTAACCCACATCTTACGGGAAACAGGGATGGTCGTGAATGTGGCCTCCCCACTGGTATCAGCCGCTGAATGCCGCCCTTCTGCGACCCTCTGCGACCCGGTCGCAAGCCTCTGCGACCCGGTCGCGACCTTCTGCGACCCGGTCGCAAATCGTCTGTTCCCGTATAGGCTGGCCTATGGGGGTTCTGGCAGTACCCTCCTCTTCTACCCTGGGCGTGGACGTGTGCGCTGGGGCTCCCATCGTCGTCTGATTGAAGGTCGCCTGCATTGTTTGCATCTGTGCCTGTAAGCTCTTGAGGCCCTCTAGTAGCACTTGGATGGTCGACGAAGTCTCAGTCTCGACGATGGCGGGCGTTGACAGCTCGGACGGTGCTTCTACCGGACTCACGTCTTCTGCCGTTGCCGTCGCTGAAACAGGTGACCCCATCCTCGATCGCTCTCTCCTCTGCAGGATAGCCCGTAGACTCTCCATGCCCGGACGTCTCAGTGGTGTCGCTTGGGAACTCATGGTTAATGGCTTTGTCGGCACGTTGTTGTCGGTCATCTCTATTAGTCGGTTGTTCTCTTCTGTTGTAGATCAGGCCAGATCCCACCGCTGCCACCAGTTTTCTACGTGTAACGTGTACGAGCAGGACCAGTCGTGGTGTTTACGAGAAAACGAATCAATAACCGGGATTGCCCACTGGCATTCTGGCCGTCACCGTAGTTAGCCCCTTCACTAGTAGAGATCCGGGGATCGAAGAGATGATCACAACCCTACAAGGATGACTGACGCTGATGTAAAGGTCTATTATGGTATATTCTGCACAAATAGTATACGCGATTACAGATAATAGCGTAGAACCGCGTGGCTTAGACAGAATGTCTAAGGAGATGTAATGTTATGCAGTAGAATAATATCTCCATATATGTACAGACACTAGGAGAGTGTATGCAAATAATCTTGATGTTATATACAAATAATATAAGGGGGTGGATGCATATAACCTTGATGTTATATACAAATAATATAAGAGTGTGTGCATATAACCTTGATGTTATATACCAATAATATAAGAGTGTGTGCATATAAGTTTACAGTTACAGTTATGCTTTAAATATGTATGGGTACGCGATAAGGGCGGCCTGGTTGCTGGCCCTCCTCTTTCGGGTAGAAAGGCGGCCTGGCTGCTGGCCCTTCTCTTTTTCCGTCGTTGGAACGTTACGGCTGTAACGCTCTCCCCCAATATACGACACCCAGTCGTTGGAGCCTCTCCACGGATGTGGCAGCCGTCGTCTTCTTCACCCCCAGTCGTCGGAACGTCACGGCTGTAACGCTCTCTCAATATATACCCCCAGTCGTTGGAGCCTCTCCACGGATGTGGCAGCCCGTCGTCTTCTTCACCCCAAGTCGTCGGAGCCTGACCCTAACTTGTCAGCTCACCAGTTTGCTTCCCGCACAGGTAGGTATAGCACGGCGTCTCAA
>JAVTVY010055399.1:0-29983 GCA_036873755.1 Hanleya hanleyi
TACGGATATCTGGGGAAAAGTCACAAAGTCCATTTGTGGCTGTAGATACGGGAACCAGAGTCTACACCGAAGCATGTTTTCTGGCATAATGTTAGGAGCTATAGTTCCGTAACGGTCTCTTATTTGTCTCTGATCACGGCATTGTGTCTTACAGGCGAATTGCTAGCTGCCCACGAATATGCATATGCCAAAGAAATAATTTACCATGGAATACAAGGGGGATCTATCCTACTACCATGCAGCTACCCCAAGAGGGATGATGTGTTTTGGTTTTGGGGTAACACGGCCAATTTACTGATGGCAAATGGACGCGGCGGGGATATTACACTCCCCAAGGAGGCTCGATGGGAAGGAAGAACCGAAATAGTAAATGCTTCCCTACAGATACAAAACTTGACTATCGACGATTCTGGAGTGTATATTTGCAAGAGTGGATATCAGAAGAATATTGAAATAATTCTCAAAATCACTGGTAGGTAGCTCACAAAGTAATGGAGTAACTTTTACTAGTAATGAACAATTTTTATATTATTTATAGGTTTTTCTATATTCATATAACTTAAATAGATACCTCAGAAGTCAATCACTTCAATAGTTCCCTGTTTCATTCATTGCATACATGATTACAAGTCCGATATTTTGATCGTGTATCTTCTGAAATGTGAGGGACTTCTCGAGTAAAAATGAAGAATGTGCTGACTCCATATACTAACCCGATTTGATCAAATTTGAGCTTCCTCAAAAAATCTAATCGCCAGCTACCGGTCTGCTACCTTCAATTTCTGTGGGAGGCCCGTTGGCCGAGTGGCTTAGATCGCGGACATACAATGCTGGCGATTAGGTGCCTGACTCTGGGGTCGCTGGTTGGAATCCCGCACGGAACTCGACCAATTTTTCGGCACTAGAATTTGTGCTATTCTAAGACAGTGTAATCGCAAAATAACGAAAATACTGTTATACGATCGCTTTCTAAATGATAAAATATCTATTCAGCTTTGGGAGCTGTGTCATTACGTTCATCAGAGGGGTACTGTATGTTCGCTTTCAAAACTACCGGTCTGCTACCTTATATTTTTATGGGAGGCCGGTTGGTCGAGTGGTTTAGATCGCCGACATACAATGCTGGCGATTAGGTGCCTGACCCTGGGGCCACTGGTTCGAATCCCGCACGGAACTCAACCAATTTTCAGCACTAGAATTTGTGCTATTCTAAGACAGTGTAATCCCAAAATAACGAAAATATAACAGTCTAATTGGCATATGGAATACGTCATTGAAATGAAATCTACTGCTGATTTACAAAATGCTAACTCCTTAGATAACTTGATAATCTGAAACTAAACAACATTAATTTCACGAAATCAAAGAATTTTCTGACTATACCGACCACTTAGAACCACAGAAGCATATTTTGGCCATATCAATAGAGTAGGACAATAGAATTATGTTCTGGCCAGACAATTCGATTAGGGTCCTCTAACAATATACATGCCTTGTGATACCAGTGTTTCTGATATTCAAATCAAGTAAGATGCTTAAATAATGGAATATCTGGAATCTCATGTCCAGTATCGTTTACCGACTTTAGCGTTCATTACGCCAATCACAGTAGAATACTACATAAAAAAGTAACACAATCATTGAACAATAAACATAAGGAATGGCACATTAAAATGTTCAGAGAGTGACCTTAGGCCTGTTTAACCATTGCCAAATGTCAGTATCTGGCACATGGTCTCTCTGCTGTAGTCATTCAAAAAAGTTAGATTTTCACATTTTTTTATCAACGTGATCTTGACCTTCGACCCTTTTAACTTGAATGCTTTTTGAGATACCTCGTCTTCCCGTCATATACATTCGCAAAAAACGACCTGATTTTCAATTCTTGTGCATCTTTTGTGAGGAAGATTGTTCCATAAACAAATCCTCTAATTTACCATATTATTGCACCAAAATATCACAGAAATTATCTGTTTCTTTCACCCAACGAAACTTTCGAATAAAACCGTTGCCTCAGTTGTGTCATTACTGAGTTCTGAAGAAGCTTAGAATATTACACTATTAAATAACAATTCATATGTGATTACACGGTCAACAGACACTCCTGGAGGGGCAATGGATGAATTGGAGCGATATGGGAAAAATTGACAACGTCTGGCAACTAAAAAGCAACCATATTTCTATGGTATTCGTCGACGAAAGTATTCGTTGATACCTAACATTCAGCTCCGAGAATACGGTGGATATCTCGGACGTAGCCTTAGTATCTCAGCCGCGCTGAGATACACCATCATCAGCATGTTTCTGGAACTCTCGTGCTCTCTTTATTATGAACTACATCAAAGGCGATCAATGGGGCCCCATTATCTCCCTTTCCCTAATAGATAACTAATCCATCATTTGTGTTAAATTTGACTGACCGAGAAGCTAAGTTTCCATTTCGGGAAGCCTATTGGAGGGCAAGCATCAGATCGGGCATACAATATTCAACCGTCGTCCATAACGGCTTCTGTGGGAAATTCAAGCCGTACGACGTCGGATTTTACAGGTTAGGTTTCCTATGTAGTTTTGTATTTATCAGGTTTCCCCATGTTAAGGAGTTTACTCCATCAGACGTCCATCGTGCTCATCCAATAATATCAGATGAGTTATTTGAGCTGATCTGTCATCACAGCTCCCGAGCTAACGTATCAGGTTCCGCTTCAGCCGGTGCTAGGAGCCGTGTGGGTACTTCATAGTCTCCGGATGAACAGACGCAATAGGCGCATTTTTAACTTATTAATTTTTAACACGCGAACGATGCCATTAACGAGTCGCGACCTACCATTCGCGTGTTCTCATCTTCTCGCATACTCGCCTCGGAATAGGTCGCGGCACGCGCACACGCGAACGCGCGAATGGCCGATAGCGGCCATCAAGAAGGTCGCGGCACAATTAATCGTCCTAACCAATTGCAATTGTCAATCCTAAACTAGATCAACAAGCAGGTGCCAATATGGGGCTATGTTGGGGCACAAACTGCGGTCGGGAGATATGTATGCGAATTAAATTCGAAATAAAAAATTTGAGCTAAACTGTATATTGTACTGCTAAACCGGTTTCGTCCAGTTTATGGTCTTTTCAATAGCAATGATATATTTTTTTCCTATATCAAGTTATATATATACATATATAGTTGCCTTGGTGTTGAACATGCTGAAACGCATTTTTATCTCGCCTTACGAAGTAAAGGGGAGATATTGTGAGGGGGGAAAGAGGATGTCGTCGTCTGTGTCGGTGTCGGTGTCAGTGTCGGTGTCCCCTGCCTGGAAATAATACGGTTTTTGGTTTAGCAAGTTCAAAAAAAATCTAGAAAAATTTGAAAAATACAAAAATAAATATGGGGGGTGGGTATGCCACCTGGGCGTACTACCCCTGGAATGCCCCAATCTTAAAATCCCTATGAATGAGTTTTGCGTTTAGCTGAAGTGCACATGTACATCTGAACTTAGAAAGTTTGTTGCAGTTGTCCTCTGCCTTTGGATGATTATGAACTTGGTACACATGTTTCTTATGATTAGAGGATGTACCTGTCCTATTTTTGTGAAGAAATATTAATTTTTCTCCAAATTATGGCAAATGAATGAGTTTTCTGTTTAGATAAATTGTACATGTAGGCCTCTATATGTATACATGTACATGTACATGGTCAGTTTGTTGCAGTTGTCAGCTCTCATTGGATGATTATGAAACTTGGTACACATGTTTCTTATGATTAGAGGATGTACCTGTGCTATTTTTGGGAAGAAATATAAATATTTCTCCAAATTATGGCAAATGAATGAGTCTTCTGTTTAGGTAAATTGTACATGTAGGCCTCTACATGTATGCATATACATGCACATGGTAAGTTTATTGCAGTTGTCAGCTCTCATTGGATGATTATGAAACTTGGTACACATGTTTGTTATGATTAGAGGATGTACCTGTGCTATTTTTGGGAAGAAATGTTAATTTTTCTCCAAATTATGGCAAATGAATGAGTTTTCTGTTTAGGTGAATTGTACATGTAGGCCTCTATATGTATATGCTGCATTTGTCAGCTCTCATTGGATGATTACAAAACTTGGTACACATGTTTCTTATGATTAGAGAATGTACCTGTGCTATTTTTGAGATGAATTATTAATATTTCTCCAAATTATGGCAAATGAAAGAGTTTTGCGTTTAGCTGAAGTGCACATGTCCATCTGTACACCACAGTTTGCTGCAGTTCTCAGCTGCCATTGAATGATTATGAAACTTTGTACACATCTTTCTTATGATTAGAAGATGTACCTGTGATATTTAGGAGATGAAATATTGATTTTTGTTCAAATTTTGAGGGTTTTGTCTAAGTAATCTGCCAATAATAATGTACATGTATATACATGTACACCTGTACATGGGAATTTTTCTGAAGCTGTCAGCTTTCAGTGGATGAGTTTGACACTTGCTACCCAAGTTCAATGTGATTCGACGGCATGCATGTGCTATTTAAGAAATATGACATTATATATGATTTTTTGTCCTAATTATTGCAGTTTAGACTTTGTACCTTTCCATTGATAAGGTTTTTGTTGGGCAAACATTTACATACATGTAGGTCTGTACATGGGAAGTTTGTTGAACCTTTCGTGGGATGATTATAAAACTTGGTGGACATATTACATGTTTTTATCTCGCCTTACGAAGTAAAGGGGAGATATTGTGAGGGGGGAAAGAGGATGTCGTCGTCGGTGTCGGTGTCGGTGTCCGTGTCCCCTGCCTGAAAATGATAAGGTTTTTGGTTTAGCAAATTCAAAAAAAATCTACAAAAATTAGAAAAAATATAAAAAAAAACATAAAAAATATGGGTGTTGGGTATGCCACCTAGGGGTACTACCCCTGGTGTGATCCAATGCTAAAATCCCTTTGATAGAGTTTTGCGTTTAGCTGAAGTGCACATGTACATCTGTACTTAGAAAGTTTGTTGTAGTTGTCAGCTATCATTGGATGATTATGAAACTTGGTACACATGTTTGTTATGATTAGATGATGTACATGTGCTATTTTTGAGAAGAAATATTAATTTTTCTCCAAATTATGGCAAATGAATGAGTTTTCTGTTTAGGTGAATTGCATATGTAGGCCTCTGCATGTATACATGTACACGTACATGGTAAGTTTGCTGTAGTTGTCAGCTGTGATTGGATGATTATGAAACTTGGAACACATGTTTCTTATGATTAGAGGATGTACGTGTGCTATGTTTGAGATGAAATATTAATTTTTCTCCAAATTATGGAAAATGAAGAGTTTTGCGTTTAGCTGAATTGCACATGTACGTCTGTACACCACAGTTTGCTACATTTGGCAGCTGTCATTGAATGATTATGAAACTTGGTACACATGTTTTTTATGATTAGAGGATGCACGTGTGCTATTTTTAGCAAATGAATGAGTTTACTGTTTAGGTGAATTGCGCATGTAAGCCTCTACATGTATACATGTACATGTACATTGTATGTTTGCTGCAGTTGTCAGCTCTCATTGGATGATTACGAAACTTGATACACATGTTTCTTATGATTAGAGGATGTACCTGTGCTATTTTTGGGGAGAAATATTAATTTTTCTCCAAATTATGGCAACTGAATGAGTTTTCTGTTTAGGTAAATTGTACAGGTAGGCCTCTACATGTTTCTTATGATTAGAGAATGTACCTGTGCTATTTTTGAGAAGAAATATTAATTTTTCTCCAAATTATGGCAAATGAATGAGTTTTCTGTTTAGGTGAATTGTACATATATGCCTCTATATGTATATGCTGCATTTGTCAGCTCTCATTGTATGATTACAAAACTTGGTACACATGTTTCTTTTGATTAGAGAATGTACCTGTGCTATTTTCGAGATGAATTATTAATATTTCTCCAAATTATGGCAAATGATAGAGTTTTGCGTTTAGCTGAAGTGCACATGTCCATCTGTACACCACAGTTTGCTGCAGTTCTCAGATGCCATTGAATGATTATGAAGCTTTGTACACATGTTTCTTATGATTAGAAGATGTACCTGTGATATTTAGGAGATGAAATATTGATTTTTGTTCAAATTTTGAGGGTTTTGTCTAAGTAATCTGCCAATAATAATGTACATGTATATACATGTACACCTGTACATGGGAATTTTTCTGAAGCTGTCAGCTTTCAGTGGATGAGTTTGACACTTGCTACCCAAGTTCAATGTGATTCGACGGCATGCATGTGCTATTTAAGAAATATGACATTATATATGATTTTTTGTCCTAATTATTGCAGTTTAAACTTTGTACCTTTCCATTGATAAGGTTTTTGTTGGGCAAACATTTACATACATGTAGGTCTGTACATGGAAAGTTTGTTGAACCTTTCGTGGGATGATTATAAAACTTGGTGGACATATTACATGTTTTTATCTCGCCTTACGAAGTAAAGGGGAGATATTGTGAGGGGGGAAAGAGGATGTCGTCGTCGGTGTCGGTGTCGGTGTCGGTGTCCGTGTCCCCTGCCTGAAAATGATAAGGTTTTTGGTTTAGCAAATTCAAAAAAAATCTACAAAAATTAGAAAAAATATAAAAAAAACATAAAAAATATGGGTGTTGGGTATGCCACCTAGGGGTACTACTCCTGGTGTGATCCAATGCTAAAATCCCTATGATAGAGTTTTGCGTTTAGCTGAAGTGCACATGTACATCTGTACTTAGAAAGTTTGTTGCAGTTGTCAGCTATCATTTGATGATTATGAAACTTGGTACACATGTTTCTTATGATTAGAGAATGTACCTGTGCTATTTTTGAGATGAATTATTAATATTTCTCCAAATTATGGCAAATGATAAGAGTTTTGCGTTTAGCTGAAGTGCACATGTCCATCTGTACACCACAGTTTGCTGCAGTTCTCAGCTGCCATTGAATGATTATGAAACTTTGTACACATGTTTCTTATGATTAGAAGATGTATCTGTGATATTTAGGAGATGAAATATTGATTTTTGTTCAAATTTTGAGGGTTTTGTCTAAGTAATCTGCCAATAATAATGTACATGTATATACATGTACACCTGTACATGGGAATTTTTCTGAAGCTGTCAGCTTTCAGTGGATGAGTTTGACACTTGCTACCCAAGTTCAATGTGATTCGACGGCATGCATGTGCTATTTAAGAAATATGACATTATATATGATTTTTTGTCCTAATTATTGCAGTTTAGACGTTGTACCTTTCCATTGATAAGGTTTTTGTTGGGCAAACATTTACATACATGTAGGTCTGTACATGGAAAGTTTGTTGAACCTTTCGTGGGATGATTATAAAACTTGGTGGACATATTACATGTTTTTATCTCGCCTTACGAAGTAAAGGGGAGATATATTGTGAGGGGGGAAAGAGGATGTCGTCGTCGGTGTCGGTGTCGGTGTCCGTGTCCCCTGCCTGAAAATGATAAGGTTTTTGGTTTAGCAAATTCAAAAAAAATCTACAAAAATTAGAAAAAAATATAAAAAAAACATAAAAAATATGGGTGTTGGGTATGCCACCTAGGGGTACTACCCCTGGTGTGACCATATGAGACTCATCTATCCAGCAGCAATCCCAGACAGGACTGGACTATCCAGCAGTAATCCCACTTGGGACTGGACTATTCAGCAGTAATCTCACAGGGGACTGGTCTATCCATCAGTAATAACACACGGGACTGGTCCATCCAACAGTAATCCTATACAGGACTGGCCTATCCAGCAGTAATCTCACATGGGACTGACCTATCCAGCAGTAATCTCACACTGGACTGCCCTTTGACCATCTTAGAAAGCGGAAACTGTGCTATAAAAGAATTCTGGGTTCACTTCAAACAACTCTTACCACAGGGAAGCAACAGTTCGCCATCGGAAGTGCACATCGGGGGCGAAACTCTAACGGACCAGTTGGATAAAGCAAATGGTATGAATTCCTGGTTCACTTCGGCAGTGAAAAACTACATTGTAAACCCCGGCACCGAGGAATCAAACCATCTGAATAAATTGCGCGATTTTGTTGAACGCAGGAAAACTGCAAATACCAGATTTGAAGTGCCAGAAGTAACTCTAAAATTTGTGAACGACCAGCTGAATGCGTTAGACTCGAATAAATCAACTGGTCTTGACGGTATACCTGCAAAGTTCCTGAAGATGTCAGCAAACGCAATATCACCATCTATCACTCACTTACTGAATATGTGCATCAAGTGTAGAACTTTTCCAAATTTATGGAAAAGTGCAAAAGTGTTACCACTACACAAAACTGGACCGAGAACAGACCCAGCAAATTATAGACCCATTAGCGATCTCCCTATTCTTTCAAAAATACTGGAGAAGCATATATGCACTCACCTGACTAACTACTTGGAGTTCAACAACCTACTACATGACCGACAGTCAGGCTTCAGACGATTTCATTCTTGTCTCACAAGTATGACAGCGCTATTGGATTCGTGGGCAGAGAGTATCGACAGTGGCAAAATCGTTGGCGCAGTGTTTGTCGATCTCCGCAAAGCCTCGTTTGCTTCTGCAGAAGTTGGATATATATATGGATTCCATGCATCTTCCCTTACTCTTTTGAGATCTTACTTTGATGACAGAAAACAGCGCGTGTGTCTCAACGGACAACTTTCGGATTCCATTGTATCGGACACAGGTGTGCCACAGGGGTCAATCTTGGGACCGCTGTTGTTTTTAATCTTCATAAATGATTTGCCCCTTCATCTTAGCTGCAGCACCGAAGCTTATGCAGATGACACAACGCTGCACACATCTAGCAAAGATCTAGCAGATGTCGAGTTGAAGCTCAACAGCGATGTCTTCAACCTGAAGGACTGGTGCGACAATAACAAGATGGCAATAAACACCGATAAAACCAAATGTATGTTGGTGACAACGGACCAAAAACGTAAACACCTGCCATCCCAGACTCTCAAACTAACCATAGGAAATGAAGACATAGAAACTGTGAAAAGGCAAAAAGTACTTGGAATTACGGTCGACGATAACTTGAACTGGTCTAGTCATGTAAATACAGTTATTAGAAAAGTAAAATCTAAATTATTTCTTTTAGCACGAATCAAATCCTTTTTACTCTTTCATGCCAGAAAGCAGTTTTACAATCTTTTTATTCTACCTCACATGGACTACTGTATGTCTGTGTGGGGCTGTTGTTCACAATTCGACCTTGAGAGACTAGAGAGCCTACAGAGGCGCGCCATAAGACTAATTATTGATTGTGATACCTCCGTGCCCTCTGTGGACTTATACAAGAAAATGAACTGGTTTCCCATCTCTTATCGTTTAAAGCTCAATACAGTTATTCTCGTTTTTAAAGGATTAAACTACCTCACCCCTTCTTATATCACGGATGTTTTAGATGTTTACAGGCCAACAAGGATTTTACGGTCTTCGAATCAAGGATTGCTTTTAAATGTGCCATTTGCTAGAACCGAACTTTTTAAGAGATCTTTTAGAGTAAACGGGCCAATACTTGTTAACAAACTACCTATCACCGTGAGGAGTTGTACATCTTTATCCTCTTTTAAAACAGCCTGTTATAAACACTTTCAAGGGCAATTTTTATTTGAAAATCTTTAAATTTCTATATGTTTTCCAAACAGGTTTTACTTTTATATCTTGTAAAAATGTAGTCTTAGGTATATACAATTATGTTATTTGAACATTGTTATCGTCCTCGACACCAATGAATAGAGGTCCATGGCCTGTCGGATTCATCGAGGTTTCATAAATAAAGTGCATTATTATTATTATTATTATTATTATTATTATTATTTGAAGTTACGGTAAGACTATTATACTCTGTTATAGATATTCGTCTTTCGTAGAGCATCCAGAAATCGATCTTTCTGTTGAAAATCAACAATTATTTCTGATTATATATGCTGATGTGCTGTTCAGCTTGTGAATGTGCCCTTCACTTATATTGGAGGAGGCACTATGACATCTGAACTGCTCAAGCAGGATGTTGATATACCGCATAAAATACTAATTGTAATAGTTTGATGCATAAAAGTAGTTAAAAAGACGAGATGCGGCAGTTTGATAACTTATTTCATGGTACTTCGAAATACAACATCAAAAGGATGTCAAACTATCAGTCTTTGTGAACTACCAAAATTGGAAGCTGCCAGTTGCAACTAGTTTTGGTAGTTCGAAAGACTTCGTTCTAGCAGTGTATACAACAACGTTCCATCTGTATAACGCGTAAATTAATAAAACGAGTGCGACGGCTTGTGTAGGTATGTCCCTTACAGCGGCTTCCGAACTAACTAATTTGGATAATGTGATCGTAGTTTAATGTAAAAGTATGTGTTTATGTTGTCTGATTCACTGTGCGACTTTCCCATTTGCGGTATGTGATTATGTCGTCTGATCATTGCAAATATTACGTCGTATGTTTCGAGTTTTGCATGTCCAATACCTCTTGTACAGTGAGTGTGACAATCCCTGTACGTATAGATGTTATACTGTACAAATATTGCATGTTGGAGCGTGGAACATGTTGATTTGTTGTACAGCGCGAGTTGTACATCATCATTTTTTAGAGAGCTCACACGCTAGAACACACAATACTTGTTTCATTATATAAAATGCCATATGTGAAAACAGTTTGGCATTATATAAAATGCCATATGTGAAAACAGTTTGGAGACTTTAGAACGCTGTGAATAAGTATGGCACGGCGAAATAGGTCAACCGGGTTCAACACCACACGCCCGTTGCTGATTTCGAAACGCCGTCGCAAGATCGACTGTTCGACCTGGGCTATATCGCATAATTTGGAAAAGCACTCCTAACGTTCTTCATCGTCTTACGTACCATGTCAGGAGATGCAATTTCTTTCATCAATTTCCAAATCGTCTTCACTAATTTCTGTCATCGTAGCTAGCTGCAGCCGGAAAAATGGTTGTTTGATTCTCGATGAATCCCTCTTTCGCGAGTAAAATGTCTCTCTGATGAAAAGTCACCCTCTGGTACAATACGAAACTTGCACTGTGAAATAGCTGTGTTCACTTAAACTATAAGACCGGAGACCTCAAAGAACCTGAAGAATGCGTCTTGGATGTCCAACCTACATGTATAGTAGACATGGTTTTGTGCATTGGAGTGATGAGAGTAGAGAAATTGATACTGCTTTCAATACGTGGGATGGAATGCAGAATGTTGGTTAGTTCAATGGCGTTGAAAAGATCCTGTCTTGATACACTGAACAGTTCAGGAGGATATGTTTGGGAGTTTCACGAGCCGAGCCGCACCTACAGCTGGGGTCTATGGCAAAACCCAATTTGTGCATGTGTGCACGGAAGTTATCATGACATGATGCCTAATAAAATTTTAACATTTCTGTTTTCCTATTTTGCCTAGATAAGTAAGGCTTGGTCCAGCGGATGTTCCAGGTCCGTCGCCAACGGCGAAATATGCCCAACCGAACGCGGCGCTTGAATTTTGGTAGAGATATTTTCCCCTCAACGCCGGTGTGAACTGTCATTTTGGCAGCTGCCTTGACATTGAAATAAGAGCGGTAATTAACTCCAGAAGATAAGCTGTAAGTTACTTCATAAAAAAAATACACTCTTTAGCGCTTATATATACTGCTATTTTTGGGTACAGAAAATTTGGAACATTTGCCGCAAAATTGCGTGGAATAACATCGAGATCCAGTAGTATAATATTTGAATTTAGCGCGTGAGCTTCGTCGATATGATTATTTACGTGACGTATTTTCAGATATGAGAGTGCCATTGCCTGTAAATAGATATGTTTTATGGACCAAATGTCAATAGTCATTAAAGAAATCACTGTCACAATTTGTCAATAAAATAGTCAATAGAAGTCAGGCCCTCTGAATTTGCGAAAGTCTTCTCAGCTGTTGCGCATTCCGAATTCGCCCAACTAAAAAAGTGCTGCTCTATTCAGTATTTTCGTCGGTTACAATTTAGAAAATCTACTCATAAAAGTGAAGATTATCTGCAATTCTGAAAGCTGTTGATTTTTTTCGGAGGGGAGATGAATTCAGTATAAATATTTTCTGCACAGATCGGAACAGCCGAATATTTATAGATCCTCATTTAGTGCGATAGGCATTTTACGCAAAAAAAATTTCATTCAGGACCTGTAGAAGAAGAAAAAACTTTACAGAATGAAAATCCGTCCAGTATTCGCTGATGTCAAACATTTTGAAGTTCCAGAAATGACGATTTTTGGGGGACATGTCATTAACATGGAGCCTATGGGAAATGCCCAAATCCCATGGCATAAAGGAATTTCAACTTTGAAACGATGGATATCGTTAAATATTCGCTCAATTTCCATAATTTTTGGACAGATGTACTTCAAGTGTCACTGTTTTAAAATATTCCTTCAAGTATCCTGATTGGTTAATTGTAAGCTCCTAATTTGCATATCCTTTGCATATATGCATCAAATTTGCAACCAAAACTATGTTTTCGTCCATTTTTAATTGATAAAATCAATCTTTATTCAATTTTTTTTGCATGGATTTATCAATTTACTTGTAATTATGTAAGATAAGACAGATAATATACAATTAAGGTTTAACTGTCAATAAATTAACATAAATTATGCATAAGTCAAACAGTTGTATTTTAAGTGTTATACTTCTGATTTTGGTGTTCATATCGCAAGACATCGATTTTAATACTAATAAGGTAATGATTTTTTTTGCTGTGGAATATCCGTTATAGTAGATTTAAAATTTATTTTGATTGGTTAATATTTATGAGCTAATTTGCATATCATTTGCATATTTGTATCAACTTAGCTTACAAAGTTGCTTAATATTCAAAATGAAATATCTTCAAGGAGTGTTACTTTAATTGCTAGTAAGTTCATATTTTCTTACGGTGGTTTCGTATCAGTACTGATCGCATAAAGGTACGTGTATGTTTCGTCTTTTCAAGACTCATCAGTACAAGTTGTACCCACGTTGCAATTTGATTTTAACAAAGTGAGTCACTTGCAGACATACCACCCCAGTATGCCGTGGCTAGCACTGGGAAAGACCTTGCAGAAAATGAAAATGGTAGACAATATACACAAAACACATTTGTAAGATATTGTTTACCATAGAATACCCAATGCTAGCCACAAGTGTTACCACAACTGGCAACTTCAAGCAATCCTGCTTGAAACCTAGTAGCTACTGTAACGATCATAATTGTATGAAGAAAAATAGCCATGACAAAAATAACCATTTACAACATAACAATTCACATCTAAATAATGATATCATAGCGACACTGAGCATTTTGCTAGTTTGGACAAGACGACGCTGAACAATAAAAGACCCAAGGAAAGTGAAACCAGGGGGTGGGCAGAACCAGAAACAAATTCCTGAATGGGCTGTATTGGCAGCTGAAAGGGAAGCAATACTCTGTGGCGATGTGGATAACACTAATCGATTACCCGTTCAGGAAAGAACAGAGATGCTATGAATACAAGTCAAGTTGATGATGTATAACCAATTATGGTGTCAATGTTGGGCACAACTCACACCAACAGGCAGGATGAAAAGATAAATCATGTTATTTTATAAGGTTTTATTCCCTCAATGTTATTAAATTCATGCATGATGGAGATCGATGAATTTAATTAATTCTGTCAATGTTGGGCACAACTCACACCAACAGGAGAGGAGTCAATTACGATATGTTGACGGTTGCGACGTCCACAGTTGGCCCCCATCGCCACCCAAGGCAGTATGCTCCACACCAACAACCGTTCTGTTCAAGTAACAAGATGATCCATATTATCTGATACTGTTTTATTTTTCAAGTTTATTACATTCATGAAGATCAAACCCATTATGGCGTCAATGTTGGGCACAACTCACACCAACAAGCAGAATATAAAGATAAATCATGCTATTTTATAAGGTTTTATTTTCTCAATGTTATTACATTCATGTATGATGGAGATTGACAAATCTAATTAATTACGTCGATGTTGGGCACAACTCACACCAACAAGAAATATAAAAAGATAAATTATGTTATTTTATAAGGTTTTATTTTCTCAATATTATTACATTCATGTATGATGGAGATCGATGCATCTAATTAATTCTGTCAATGTTGGGCACAACTCACACCAACAGGAGAGGAGGAGTCAGTTACGATAGGTTGGCGGTTGCGACGTCCACAATTGGCCCCCATCGCCATCCATAGGTAGTATGCTCCACACCAACAACCGTTCTGTCCAAGTAACAAGTTAGTCCATATTAATTTGATATCATTTTATTTTCTCAATGTTATTACATTCCCGTTTAATTGGTGATGGAAGCCAATTGATTTTGTCAATGTTGGGCACAACTCACACCAACGAGGAGTAAAAAGATAAATCATGTTATCTTATGCGTTTTATTCCCTCAATGTTATTTACATTAATGTTTAATGTTATTGAAGCCAATCAGAGATGCAAATATACAATGCTGGGCACAACTCACACCAACAAAACAGCGAATGTCAAAACGATATGAGGGTTGCCAGTTCAAAAATGTATTGTATGATTTACACAATTAGAAGATCACCTCTTTTCAATCCTACAGTAAGGGAAATTTCCAGCTAGCACCTTCCTCATCAAGATCATACTTAATCCAGTATTCTGTTTTGATCGGACTGGACTCTACCTGTTTAGCCACCGATAGAACAACGGCATCAAACCGATGTGCCTTGTCCTCTCCTTCTTCAGCACAGTTGAACAAGATGCGATTCCCCACCAGGTCTTCTGGATTCTTCATCAGGTCAGGTAGTCTTTCTTTCTGGCACTGCACTATACGAGCATGTCGGGATTTTTGAATGCGCTCCTTGGCCTTGGTTTTTTGTTCCAGGAATTGGTCATGTCGAATCTCTGAACTCCCGAGTAGTGCTGGTTGATTTAAAGTTGGCACATCTGTGACAGAAGCAAAATGAATGACGTCTTTCAAATTGCTAATTAGTTGGTCATCTTCAAATATCACGCGTTTCCCGTTGACAGTTTTCGACTGGTAGAATAATTCCTTCTGTGCCTTGACCTCTAACACGTAACGATGGAAATTTAACTGTGAGATAACAATGCTGCGAATCACCTTTCCCTCACGTCTCAGATTTGATAAATGCAAGTCTGTCTGCTCAGCCGTTGTCCAAACACCTCCAACCTCTGACACCGCGTTAGTCAGCAAAACGGTTCTCTCCATGCTCTTCTTCTCTGCATCTGCCTTGGCCTTCTGTTTCTCCATAATCAGTTTTCGTTTCTGGTCCCGAATAGATTCCTTGCGTGCTTGAAAAATCTTGCGAGCTCGTAGCACACTGTCTCTTGCTACCTTCATCAGTTTTGCCCTTTGTGCTGGTCGTTTTCCATCCAACCATCTTGCTGTTTTATTGTTCATCCACAAGGTGTTTCGATGAGCGGGATGGATGCTGCCGGTTTGTTCCTCATCAGCATGTCCAAGATCGCGAAGTCACGCTCCGAGGCACTGTTTGTTGTTGATACATTAGATGTTTGTTTCATTTGGCTGCCCGTTACATCTGCATACTTGCCTCCAGGTAGTTGATCCTTTGCTTGTCGTTCCAGAATGAGAAGAAGGGCATGCATCAGCGGCTCCAGAGCTTGTTGTGTCAGCAAGTCTAACTCCTCGTCATTCGTGTCGGCGAAGAGAGCATCATAGGGGCAGTCCTGGTGTATATTAAGCGTATTGCCTTCATCGACGGTGAACATCCTTTCCCCTGTCATCAAATCAGATGCGTCACTGCTCCAGGACTCCAGCTGTGCTTGCATGATGGCCAGGTACTGGTTGGTTTCCAGGATGTTAGTTTTGCTCTCCAGCATTCTCCAGAATGGGCCTGTGATGACCTTGTCAACAATTCCGAGAGCCCGTATTCCTGCGATGTCCACTTTATTTGACAAATCCTCTTGAACAGCGCGTAAAAGCCCATTAGGATTTGGCCAGGATGCAATGAAGGCTTTCATGTCATTCACATGATAATATACAGCCGCGGCATCGTAAAAAAGGACGTTAAACCTTTTGCCGCGGTAAGAAATAAGCTCCAATTCCTTGTTCTGTGTACCCAAGAATGCCAGAAAATGTGAAGCCACTCCAGACTCCTCTGATCCATGTGGATGAAAAGCTTTCACAGCTGTTCGCACCAAGCGCGCAGATCCAGATTCAGTGCTGCTGGAAAATGATTGGCTACCTGGTCGTTCCAGTGTGATGCTGTCAAAAGCCGATAAAGATTTGTCACATTCGGAGGTAAAGTTCACCAGCAGATGCAGCTTGCAGAAAAAAATTCACATATCCGATATCTGTGATTGGATTCCTGGTTCTAATTGGTCCCATGTGTCGACGACTTTCGGCAGAAACTTCTCACGTAGTCCTTGCAGCTTTCTGTTGAAACACAGGTTAGTTGAACCGAGATCGGTCATTGTGTTCTTAATGGAAACCACCAATCTCTCCACAAGGTCCTCGGCATCGATGCCGCCACCAATGACCTCACTAAGCTCATCCATACAGTCTGTGAATGTCTGCATAATAGATTCCGCATCTGTTTTCCCCATTTCACGTAAACCCACAGAAAGAGTTTCATTGGCACCTAGTGTTATCTGAAAATTCTGGAATTGTCTGTGTCGCTTAGTAGTGCCATCCGTATGCAAAGTACTTCCCACAATATTACTGGTGCCTGGATCTGATGACTGAAGCATGGCTTCTCCAACTTGAACATATCCCAGATGTCTGGCTTCCACCATCAGTCTTGACTTGAGTGAATTAGAGGGAAGAGCCTTCTCATCTACATGAATGGACGCTAATTTGGCTAAAACAATTCTGATGACAGAATCTTCTTGTAACAATAAATTCACTTCTTGTAAAGTTTTGTTCTCGTTTTCTAGAAATTGTACTCGTATTTTCAGCTCATCAATCTCCTGAATGTTCATTTCTATTTCAGACACTTGGTTTTGATTTCCTTCTCCAACTTTCCCTTTCAGCTTGTCAACTTTTATCTGCAGTGCTCGCTTTTTCGTCCTGCTTTCCTCCAGTTTCGCTCCAATATTCTGGTATCTTTCATGTTCGACCTGTAGGTTCTGTACTGTGTCCTCGAGTTCCCGTCTTGTGATGTCCTCGTCCATCCTTCTTCGTTTCTTTTGCGCCAATTCTTCTAACTGCTGGCTGATTGCCGAATCTCTCCGCTTCAGTTTTTTGTTCATGTTTCTTTTCGTCGCAGTCAACTGGTCCTAAATATCATCCAACTGTGCACATTTGCTTTGAAAATCTTCCTGCAGTTTCTCGTATTTTGATTTCAGATCTGCATGCTCTCGAGTTCTGTTCTTCTCGAGTTCCTCTTCATAGTCTTGATTGACAGCCTCTAATATACCAAACATGGCATTATCATATATCCCTTGGAGAATGTCAAATTCTTCACGTTCCATTTGAATTTCTTCTTCCTCTTTCGCACGTTTCTCCTGCAGTCGTGTTTTCATTGTTGTTTCGGGAACCCTATGATTACCACTCTCATTTGAACTGCTTTGCTCTTCATTTCCTGTGTTTTCTGTACATGTACACACAGGAAAAACAAACGCCTTGTCTAAGTACTCCTCCTTTTCGGATTTCCGACTTCTTAATTCTGTGACTTTCTTGTAAACGCGGGTAAACTTTGTGTACAAAACTTTACAATCCGCCGATTCGGAAGTACATGCAATACAAATAACTGAGGGATTCGTTTTCCCAATTACTGTATTGTACTTAGAAAGAAATCTACTGACGGTTTCTGTGAAACTACATTTGGCAGTCAGACACTCTGAGTAATGGTCGTATACATTCCTGTTTGACAAGGGAGACGCGGCTGTCGAACAGGAGGCCATAATTATGTTCTTCAAAAGAATGGAAATTTAGTTTTAACACTGCTCAGTATCTTAGACACGGTTGTAAATATTTATACGAGTCTACCAGAAGACGTCTGCGAAATATTGATTATTATTAAATGTTTTAATGTTAAAGACCTTAAATATTAATTCCGATCTTCAAATTGTTCCAGTAATTATTACTCAGGGTCGATTACTCACCAACAATGATCCTTATTGTAAATCTTTAATGAATAACTTTGTGTTTACTAAATCTATGACTATGTATATTAATTTTAGTAAGCCTAAATAGGGTTTTAAGCAGGGAAATATTGGCCACAAACTTTAAGAATTAAATCTAACAGGTTGCTATTTCATGGATTATTCCATGATGCTCAAACTGAATTATCTTCTGATTTATGTGAACTCAACAATAAAACACCAATGAGTGGCAGAATATACAACAACAACAACACCAACGTTAATTTGAAACGATCAACAAAGGTCCAAAATTCACTTGATGTGAAACAAAATTTTACCAAAAAAAATAGATCAATCGTTAAAATTCTTCCTCTGAAGCAGAGATCTGTTATTTTCTGCGCTATTTCAGCCTTATACTGGCGATTTTATCAAAATTTCAAGGAGAGAATGGGAAATCGTGTGTGTACTTGAAAATCAGCTTTTCAAGAGAACGCACTTCTGATTGCGTAACGGAATATTTAAATTAGAAAGTGCACGTCATCACTTTGGTAGAGTGACCTTGGCGTGTACACTTGAAGAACACGTGGTGTTCAAAGTTCATGCGCGCTGCAACAAGTTGCCTGCATGTTTTGTCGATGGTCGGTCGAGGGTACACTTTCGAAAATTAAATACACCGTTGATCGTGACTGAAATCAGGTACAGCCAAATGCCCATTTTACTTGAAATTGACTGAACATTTCGAATCTGTATGATTCGTTTTTCTAGGGGATGATTTTATGCATCGAAATTGCGCCAAGTTGTCGTGCAAATTGTTTTTTCCAGCGAATTTTGTCGTCAGAGACCGTTTTTTCCGTCAATATTCTTTCTAAGAACTTCAACCAGACGAATTTCATAAATATGGGATATGTTGTTTATAAGTTCAGTCATTATACATGATTGTCATACATAACAACGACGGTGCCCAGCAATATTTTCAATCTACAAAGTTCGTCGTGTTCAAACTTTCCTTGATGCGCGCTGCAACAAACATGTGTCACAGTGCGCGTTTGTTTTGATGTCGGCCGTAGGCACTCCTTCGGGAAATTAAACACACCGCGGATCGTGGGTTCAGTCAGGTAAAGTCGGACAGTCATTTTCACTCAAAAATAACTGAATTGTTCAAATCCGTGTGATTGAAATTTCCAGCGGCAAGTTTTCTGGGTTAAAATTGCCCAAATTTGTCCGACAAATTGCTTTTTTCTCGAGTTTTATGGTCAACATCCATTTATTTAGTAAATATTCCATCTACAAACTTCAATCACACGGCTTTCATAAATTTGTGATATGTTGATTATAAGTTCAATCAATATACATGTCTTTCATGCACAACAGCGACGGTGCCTAGCGATATTTTCAACCTAAAAATCACCCGAAAACTTGACAAAACTCGTGCCATCGTCAGAGGCTATGATTTTGACCCCACCACTCGGTCTTCAATCCTTCATTTCTAATCAACGACTGGTCATATTCATTCCAAACTTCAGATCTGAAAAGCCTGATAAATAAGCTTTTTAATGATATAAGCTGTCTACAGGTTTTTATTGCTATGGAGCTGAATTTTATAGAAGTTGTGGACTGTTGTGCCGTTTTCGCTACAAAATCTAGTTGTCCCCTGCTTAAGTCACGTGATGTAAACACCCTAAGTGCGAGGGAGGGGCGATGACTGATAGAACAGTCTTTTCACGTGTCTATGCCGTCATCGACCAACTTTCTGAACAGCAGTCATGCCCATACCAGTCGGAGAATTTCTCTATTTGTCGCACAAAGAATATACCGATATGAAGAAACTATGATGGCCGATAGGGTCCATCGCTGCGTGCGTTTAGTTTGTGGCATGCGAAGGGGCGAAGGGGCTATGCGGAGGGGCGAAGGGACTATGCGAAGGGGCGAAGGCGCGATGCGATGCAAAAATAGCGATGCGAAGCGGCTATGCGAAGGGGCGAAGGGGCTATGCGAAGGGGCGAAGGGGCGATGCGAAGGGGCGAAGGCGCGATGCGAAGGGACGAAGGCGCGATGCGATGCAAAAATAGCGGCAATGCGAAGGGGCGAAGGGGCTATGCGAAGGGACGAAGGGGCTATGCGAAGTCGCGAAGGGGCTATGCGAAGGGGCGAAGGGGCGAAGGGGCGATGGAGCGAAGGGGCGATGGAGCGATGGAGCCAAGGCGCGAAGGGGCGAAGGGGCGAAGGCGCGATGGATCGAAGGGGCGATGTAATACGTCACTGACTTGGATTTGCGCATGTCTGAATGCGAAACCGGAAGGCGAAGGGGCGAAGGGGCGATGGAGCGAAGGGGCGAAGGGGCGATGGAGCGATGGAGCGATGGAGCGAAGGGGCGAAGGAGCGATGGAGCGAAGGGGCGATGGAGCGAAGGGGCGATGGAGCGAAGGGGCGAAGGCGCGATGGAGCGATGGAGCGAAGGCGCGAAGGGGCGATGGAGCGAAGGGGCGATGTGACGACACTGACCTGGATTTGCGCATGTCTGAATGACAACGAGGGTTATTTGGTCCGTGTAACACTTGACAATTCAGCTTTTCATCTTGCGAAATTGAAAGCAGAAAGATGGAAAGCTCTACATCGCTCCCGTATTCGAGCTTTCCATCTCGCAAAATTGAAAGTGAAAAGATGGAAAGCTGAACATCGCTCCCGTATTCCAGCTATCCATCTCGTAAAGTTGAAAGCAGAAAGATGGAAAGCTCTACATCGCTCCCGTATTCGAGCTTTCCATCTCGCAAAATTGAAAGTAGAAAGATGGAAAGCTCAACATCGCTCCCGTATTCCAGCTTTCCAAAATGAGTTTATGTCATATAGAAATACGAGAGCGATACTTTATTAAAATTCATCTGGTTTCTCCAAACTTACAACATTTGCATTTACGACAAATGTGTGCGTGCACCTTGCACACAGTTCAATTTTCGTTTTTTTTTGTTTTTGGTTTCGCATAATCAAAAATTGAAATTTGATCGTCAATGGGATTACAAAAACAAAAAACGAAAATTGAAATTTTCCAGTCAATTTTCAATTTTCGTTTTTGTTTGTTTGTTTGTTTGTTTGTTCGTTTATTCACCAGATAAAACATATGTTCAGTAAAGTTGAAATTTATACACATACATCATGGAAATCTGACGGGATGAAAACCCCAAAGGGCTTGTAATGTCCCAAGTATTATAAAATGAATATTTAAAGACAGATTTATACTGGATTTAGATAAACAAGACTGGATGAAGATTAAGTATAAATTCGGTGAATAAACAGAAATCATAAATGAACGATGTGCATTTGTTTGCCATATAACATATTCCTGGGTCGGTGAGAGTCTTATACATTAAGTAAATATTCTTTCAGTTTTGATTTGAATAGTGATATGGATTCACATGACTTTAAGGTTGACGGCAACTTGTTCCATTCTTTTGGAGCAATGATTTTAGGAGTATGTAAAAAAAGATTTGTCCGATAGAAAGGTCGATATAAATTATACAAATGACCACGCGTAGGGTAGGCGTGTACCTGGAACTGCCTCGTAAAATAATTTTGAAATCGAACTGGAACAAACTCGAATTTATGAAGAAACTTATGGGCAAACTGGAGAGTGAGGTAAAGGATCAGTTCTGACAATCTCAGGATCTTGTAGGAGGCAAACAAAGGCGCAGTGTGCTCAAGTCTAGAGCTCAGTGAAATAATTCTAACGACTCTCTTCTGCAGTAAAACAAGTGTATGAAGATGACTCGGATAAGTATTAGATCATACCACATTGCAATAAGATATACATGGATAAATCAAAGGATAATAAAGAATTTTGCTTCACGCAAAAATGAAAATCAAATATTGAAAATTGTCTCGACGTTTTTCGTTTTTTGATTTTAACTTCGACTTATCAATGCTAAGTTCGCACGTGGAAGGGTTATGATGTAACTTCCGTTACGACGAGTAGAATAGAAAACGCAAATCGTGTCGTATAAGAGGTGTGGAGCGTGAGAGGCATGTGACCCACCAGGCCATCCTCGGGAGACAGTGTATCGATCGATTTGTTAGGGTATCTATACACTGCCTTGGTTAGTTGCCCACGGTAGTTCTGGAATAGATCAAGGGGAGTAGTATACAGACGGTATATTGACTCTCATTGACCTGGCGTAAGAATCTGGCGTAGAGGTCAGTGCATTATAGTACCGGCAAAAACCGGCAAAGGTGTGCGCCGTCTCAAAAAGGACGCCGTCTCATGTGGAGGTCACGTGATGGTCAAGTGCATGGGGCATGTATTCCTCCGCGGTGATGCGGTCTGGCGGTGATGCGGTCTGCCTCCGCGGACAGAAAGTAGTCCCAAATACGTGGGTTTTCGTGAGAATGTTCGGCAGTCTTCGGGGGCGGGAGGGGCCCGTAGTGGACTGATTGGATCGAGTGAGGTGTCAAAGTGAAGCGCTCCTCCAGGACCATCCAGTCATGGGTGGGTGCATGTAAAATTAGGATTTGTCCCGAAAATAGAAAAAGCGGAACACGGACTTTACCACTACACTAGGGGAAAACCCCCATCAACCCTATCCCAAAGGGCTAATATCGGTCCCTGGCTTATCGGGGCCTGCTGAGAGAGTGGGGGAGTGGGTGTATGTAAAATGAGGATTTGCCCCAAAAATATAAAAGTCGGAATACGGACTTTTCCCCTACAATAGGGGAAAACCCCTATCAACCCTATCCTAAAGGGCGAATATCGGTCCCCGGGCTTATCGGGTTCTGGGTGCATGGGTGGGTACATGTAAAAGTTTCTCCAGAAAAGATATAAAAAGCGGAACACGGATTTCACCCCTACAATAGAGGAAAACCCCTATCAACCCTATCCCAAATGGCTAATATCGGTCACTGGCTTATCGGGGCCTGCTGGGAGAGGTAGGGTGGGTGTATGTAAAAGTTTCTCCAGAAAAAATATAAAAAGCGGAACACGGACTTTACCCCTACAATAGGGGAAAACTCCTATTAACGCTATCCCAAAGGGCAAATATCGGTCTCCGGGCTAATCGGGTGGGTGTATGTAAAAGTTACTCCAGAAAAAATATAAAAAGCGGAACACGGACTTTATCCCTACAATAGGGGAAAACTCCTATCAACCCTATCCCAAAGTATAGTCACAGGATATTCATTCACATTGACCTTTGACCTCTTGGGGTCAATGAGCGTCAATATGCTCTTTAAGTGCACAAAGGTCAATGAGTGCAAGTGTTCTACTCTGTATCTGGGGTTAGGTTGCGTAGGTGTATGACGTCACTTCCGGTAGGCGTGAATCGGGCGTGACCATGGGGAACATGTTTAGACCTGTCTGACCTACATCCGGGTACTTTCCTATGAGTGAGTGTGTGAGTGAGTGAGTGAGTGAGTGAGTGTGAGTGTGAGTGTGAGTGAGTGAGTGAGTGAGGAGGTGCCTGCGTCATCTAACGCATTGAGTGAAGGAGCAGGTGGATCCAACCCGACCGTATTGTCCAGGTGCAGGTGCCGGTCGCAGGCATGATTCGTGGAGGTTTGTTGAGTGATTGAGGGATCATACCTGGTCAAATGGACCGTGTGGGGTATCAGTTTTACATCCGTGTCCTCATCTTACATTTAGGAGTAGTATAGAAAGCAACAATTTTGGGGCCCCGAGTTCCGAGCTCCGAGTTCCCGCCTGCCTCATCCCCGAGCTCCGAGCTCCCGACTACTCCATCCCCGAGCTCCGAGCTCCCGTCGTTACGCCTTAACGCCTGTCGTGACGCCTTAACATCCTAGCATAACGCCTTGACGCCATGATATACACAGATGAAAGAAAAACAACAACAATAAATAATGAGAGATGAGAGAATAACAACAACAACAACATGTTTTTTTCATATGGTTTATTCTCCCCTCCAGTACATCATCTCCACGTTGGGGGAGCCGCGTTGGGTATGTTTACAATGCAAGAAGACTCTTGTCTAATCAGAGGCCGCCATTTGGCGCTGTATCAATCATATTCGTTGTTGCCCGTTACTGCGTTAGATGTATTCTCGGCTGCTCTTGTCCAATCAGAAGTCGCAGTTTCAGAAACTTTCACCTTTGCTCGGTGAGACCTAATCGTCGTCGGGCAGGCCTGGATATTGTTCGGGCAGCATGTTCTGAAAGAGTTGTTTGCGCATCCTGATCGCATTTTCCAGGGCCTCAGTGGGTGGTAGCCCCATATCCTCTTGTGACGCTTGATCTTCATGATGGACCTGTGCGTGGGGTCGCCTTTCATTTCAAGCGGTAGTAATGTATACTGTTCATAGATCGCCATGGCTGTTTTCCTGATGCAGGGGCTCATTTGGGTGTACGCCTGTTGTAAGTTATCCTGTCCGGCGTCCTCGATCGTAGGCGCACACACACATATACCTGGTGCACCCGCACCCTGGTGTACCCTATGCCGTATTGGCAATTCCATGAAAATCAGGGCTTCTGAGGTAGTTCACCAGGGCGTTGAAGCGTTAACCCTACCTGGCCGGGGGGGGGGGGGCAAATGCCCCCCCTACCAAACTTTCTGCACTATCTCCGGAACGACAAAAAATAGAGAGATGAAACTCCTTGACTTTATAGCTTATCATATTGGGGTCATTTTGAGCCTATTTGCATAACCCTCCGATTCAAGATGGCGGCCACGTGGGGTACCAGAAAAGTGATGTTTTTGTCACATTTCTTCAAAATTCCTGTTTTTCTGCGTTGAAAAGTGGGCAAAAAGTATTTTATTTCACATCACATTAATATTTACTAATTTATTATACAGTTTTTGCGGAGAAATTGCATAATAAAAAATTCGGAAAATCCGACCGAAAAATCGACCAAAAATGCCGTTTTTGAAAATGACGTCACTGTGACGTCATCAAGGCAGCAATCTTGGATTTTTTTACATTTTCTGGTAGAGCTTGACCAAAGGGTATAGTGTGGTAAGTTTCAGCCCTCTAGCTCAAGGGGTAAAAAAAATAATTAGGGGGGGGGGGCATTTCGGCCCCCCTCCCAGACCTGGACAGGTCCCAAAAAGCCCAGGTGCTCAACTCGTACACCCAAATGAGCCCCTGCATCAGGAAAACAGCCATGGCGATCTATGAACAGTATACCTTACTACCGCTTGAAATGAAAGGCGACCCCACGCACAGGTCCATCATGAAGATCAAGCATCACTTGGAAGAGGATATGGGGCTACCACCCACTGAGGCCCTGGAAAATGCGATCAGGATGCGCAAACAACTCTTTCAGGACATGCTGCCCGAACAATATCCAGGCCTGCCCGACGACGAAACGGCGACTTCTGATTGGATAAGAGCAGCCGAGAACACATCTGACGCAGTAACGGGCAAGAACGAATATGACTGATACATCGCCAAATGGCGGCCTCTGATTGGACAAGAGTCCTCTTGAATTGTAAACATACCCAACGCGGCTCCCCCAGCGTGGGTATGATGTACTGGAGGGGAGAATAAACCATATGAAAAAAACATGTTGTTGGTGTTGTTATTCTCTCATCTCTCATTATTTATTGTTGTTGTTTTTCTTTCATCTGTGTATATCATGGCGTCAAGGCGTTATGCTAGGGTGTTAAGGCGTAACGACAGGCGTTAAGGCGTAACGACGGGAGCTCGGAGCTCGGGGATGGAGTAGTCGGGAGCTCGGAGCTCGGGGATGAGGCAGGCGGGAACTCGGAGCTCGGAGCTCGGGGCCCCAAAATTGGTGCTTTCTATACTACTCCTAAATGTAAGATGAGGACACGGATGTAAAACTGATACCCCACACGGTCCATTTGACCGGGTATGATCCCTCAATCACTCAACAAACCTCCACGAACCCCCAAAATGCCTGCTTTCTATACTACGACCAGACTGCGCATGCGCAAAATGATAAAAACGGACGATACATTAGTCCAGTGGGATCCCACCTACTCACTCACTCACTCACTCACCATCGTTAGTGCGTCCATGCGTTAAGACGGGCGTTGGGCACGCCTCACTCACTCATTCACTCACTCACCCACTCACCCACTCACTCACTCACTCATACACTCACTCACACACGCACTCACAGGAAAGTACCCGGATGTAGGTCAGACAGGTCTAAACATGTTCCCCAGGGTCACGCCCGATTCACCCTCTACCGGAAGTGACGTCATACACCTACGCATCCTAACCCCAGACACAGAGTAGTGCACTTGCACTCATTGACCTTTGTGCACTTAAAGAGCACATTGACGCTCAATGACCCCAAGAGGTCAAAGGTCAATGTGAATGAATATCCTGTGACTATACTTTGGGATAGGGTTGATAGGAGTTTTCCCCTATTGTAGGGGTAAAGTCCGTGTTCCGCTTTTTATATTTTTTCTGGAGAAACTTTTACCTACACCTACCCTACCTCTCTCAGCAGGCCCCGATGAGCCAGGGACCGATACTAGCCATTTGGGATGGGGTTGATAGGAGTTTTCCCCTATTGTAGGGGTAAAGTCTGGGTTCCGCTTTTTATATTTTTTCTGGAGAAACTCTTACATACACCCACCCATGACTTGATAGGCAGGGCCCGTTAAGCCCGGGGACCGATATTAGACCTTTTGGATAGGTTTGATAGGAGTTTTCCCCTATTTCAGGGGTAAAGTCCGTGTTCCGCTTTTTTATATTTTCGGGGGACAAATCCTCAATTTACATACGCCCACCCGATTGACTTGATAGGCAGAACCCGATAAGCTCGGAAACCGATATTTGCCCTTTGGGATATAGGGTTGATAGGAGTTTTCCCCTATTGTAGGGGTAAAGTCCGTGTTCCGCTTTTTATATTTTCGGGACAAATCCTCAATTTACATGCACCCACTCCCCCACTTTACATCTCTCAGCAGGCCCCGATAAGCCCGGGGGACCGATATTCGCCCTTTGGGATAGGGTTGATAGGAGTTTTCCCCTATTGTAGGGGTAAAGTCCGTGTTCCGCTTTTTATATTTTCGGGACAAATCCTCAATTTACATGCACCCACTCCCCCATCCTACCTCTCTCAGCAGGCCCCGATAAGCCAGGGACCGATATTAGCCCTTTGGGATAGGGTTGATACGGGTTTTCCTCTATTGTAGGGGTAAAGTCCGTGTTCCGCTTTTTATATCTTTTCTGGAGAAACTTTTACATGTACCCACCCATCCACCGATAAGCCCGGGGACCGATATTCGCCCTTTAGGATAGGGTTGATACGGGTTTTCCCCCTATTGTAGGGGTAAAGTCCGTGTTCCGCTTTTTATATTTTCGGGACAAATCCTCAATTTACATGCACCCACTCCCCCACTCTACATCTCTCAGCAGGCCCCGATAAGCCCGGGGGACCGATATTCGCCCTTTGGGATAGGGTTGATAGAAGTTTTCCCCTATTGTAGGAGTAAAGTCCGTGTTCCGCTTTTTATATTTTCGGGACAAATCCTCAATTTACATGCACCCACTCCCCCATCCTACCTCTCTCAGCAGGTCCCGATAAGCCAGGGACCGATATTAGCCCTGTGGGATAGGGTTGATACGGGTTTTCCTCTATTGTAGGGGTAAAGTCCGTGTTCCGCTTTTTATATCTTTTCTGGAAAAACTTTTATATGTACCCACCTATCCACCGATAAGCCCGGGGACCGATATTCGCCCTTTAGGATAGGGTTGATACGGGTTTTCCCCCTATTGTAGGGGTAAAGTCCGCATTCCGCCTTTTATATTTTTGGGGCAAATCCTCATTTTACATGTACCCACCCATGACTGGATGGTCCTGGAGGGAAGCTTCACTTTAACACCTCACTCGATCCAATCAGTCCACTACGGGCCCCTCCCGCCCTCGAAGATTGCCGAACATTCTCACGAAAACCCACGTATTTGGGACTACTTTCTGTCCGCGGAGGCAGACCGCATCACCGCCAGACCGCATTACTGCGGAGGAATACATGCCCCATGCACTTGACCATCACGTGACCTCCACATGAGACGGCGTCCTTTTTGAGACGGCGCACACCTTTGCCGGTTTTTGCCGGTACTATAATGCACTTGACCTCTACGCCAGATTCTTACGCCAGGTCAATGGCGATCGATTCACTGTCTCCCGAGGATGGCCTGGTGGGTCACATGCCTCTCACGCTCCACATCTCTTATACGACACGATTTGCGTTTTCTATTCTACTTGTCGTAACGGAAGTTACATCATAACCCTTCCACGTGCGAACTTAGCATTGATAAGTCGAAGTTAAAATCAAAAAACCAAAGAGTCGAGGCAATTTTCAATATTTGATTTTCATTTTTGCGTGAAGCAAAATTCTTCATTATTCTTTGATTTATCCATATATATCTTATTGCAATGCGGTATGGTCTAATACTTATCCGAGTCATCTTCATACACTTGTTTTACTGCAGAAGAGAGTCGTTAGAATTATTTCATTGAGCTCTAGACTTGAGCACACTGCGCCTTTGTTTGCCTCCTACAAGATCCTGAGATTGTCAGAACTGAACCTTTACCTCACTCTCCAGTTTGCCCATAAGTTTCTTCATAAATTCGAGTTTGTTCCAGTTCGATTTCAAAATTATTTTTCGAGGCAGTTCCAGGTACACGCCTACCCTACGCGTGGTCATTTGTATAATTTATATCGACCTTTCTATCGGACAAATCTTTCTTTACATACTCCTAAAATCATTGCTCCAAAAGAATGGAACAAGTTGCCGTCAACCTTAAAGTCATGTGAATCCATATCACTATTCAAATCAAAACTGAAAGAATATTTACTTAATGTACAAGACTCTCACCGACCCAGGAATATGTTATATGGCAAACAAATGCACATCGTTCATTTATGATTTCTGTTTATTCACCGAATTTATACTTAATCTTCACCCAGTCTTGTTTATCTAAATCCAGTATAAATCTGTCTTTAAATATTCATTTTTATATTACTTGGGACATTACAAGCCATTTGGGGTTTTCATCCCGTCAGATTTCCATGATGTATGTGTATAAATTTCAACTTTACTGTACATATGTTTTATCTGGTGAATAAACGAACAAACAAACAAACAAACAAAAACGAAAATTGAAAATTGACTGAAAAATTTCAATTTTCGTTTTTTGTTCTTGTAATCCCATACTATATAAAGCTATTCTACCTGAAGATTTTGGAGTTTGCTGTTCTACAAACTAAAGCAGGGAAACCACAAACTAATGAGATCTACTTGAGATGGAATTTTAATTTCTGTGATACATGGTTATAGTTTAAATTTGCGTACAGGAATAGACCCAACACCATTAGAATCTGGTTAGATTACATTACGTCATGTTTCTCATGTTTCCTATACCGGTGTTTGCCAAGTTAAATAGCTGGGGTGGGGTGGGGTATCGTCCCTCCCCCCCCCCCCCCCCCCCCCCCCCCCCCCCCCCCCCCCAGCTAACTACCTTGACAAACACCTGGGATGTTCCTTGGGTGTTGACCTGTGAGTATGCCATTCTGTTTTATGATATTACCCAACATTTTTTCTCGATCTAAGGGGCTTAACCCTGCCATGCCCACCCATATAACCAGTGGTTCACGGTTGGTAAGTGAATGCTCCTCTCTCTGAATTTGATTTCAACACCCTCAATGATGGTAATTATCATCTCATATATTCTTTCTTCAAACTGTAATAAGTCCTACTTCATCCAACCATGAATTCATGGATTACCCAACATTGTTGGTTCTGGATCAGAGGTAAATAGCAAACTGGTTTTCCCCAACTCTGTACTTTGTGTTGATTATTCATATATTTCTCAAACAAACCGATGGATCATCTAATCATGGAACTTCACATGAGAACACAAGTTGAGCTTGAAGATGAACTTCCCACCTGCTT